>CM028342.1:51403286-51457275 GCA_016618105.1 Dendrobium huoshanense | reverse complement strand
CCCCCCCCCCCCCCCCCCCCCCCCCCCCCCCCCCCCCACCCCCCCCCCCCCCCCCCCCCCCCCCCCCCCCCCCCCCCCCCCCCCCCCCCCCTAAAAAAATTAAAAATTTTCCTATTAATTATATGAATTTTTAGGTAATTTATTCTTTTCCATCATTTTATTACTTTTTAGGTTAATTTCTTCAAAGGTTTTCGAATAAGTAAAAATATTTTCCTTTTGAACCTTATGCTTGTTATGGTTATTAGATGAGTAGAGATCCCACTTACTACTGACCATCATAGATTTATGACTTTTTAGGTTATTAGATGAGTAAATGTCCTATATATCACTTGCCATCACATATATTTATTTTAGACGGAAACTTTTTTATCACTAATTATATAATAATTCCTCATATATACTATTGCTTTAAAGTTTTATGTATGGACCCTATCTGTTACTTGCCTTTAAGGTGCTTTAAAATGAGGATCCTATTTTCATACAAAAACACATCGTGGATACCTTGCTAGCATGCTTTCTAAGGATTTCTCCCTTTTTTCTTATTTAAAATTTTCTATATTTATTAATTATAACCATAGTTATGAGGTTTTTCAAATTTCTTGTATGAAATAAAAAGCTTAGTTGTAAATGAGGTTTCCTTAAATATGTGAAAAGTAATGAAGGTGAGAAGCTTTATATTCATATTTATTCCTAAGATGCTAACATAAATATTTTATTGAGGCTGCAATTGAATTAATCATATTATCATGACTTATTTCTTATAAAATTAGTATGTCAAAAAGTTAAAAAAGGCAAAAAAATTTTAAACTTCTAATGTGAAAATATTTTCCATGTTATAGTTTGGGTTGCACCCCAAGAAAAAAAATGCTTTTGATAGAATAAAAACATCAAAGGATGATAGAATGGATATTCAGCAACTTACATTATCGAGATGTTAACATGGCCATCTTTTTAATGATATAGCTAGGCATTCCCTTTACATATGATTAGTTCACATATATAAAGACAAACTATTCTATTTTGCATGTAGCTCATAGAAGACATCATGATGTTTATATGGAAACCCATAAAGGTGAAAACTCATGGGTTTGACTAAATTGGAACAATTCCACTATTGTGAGCTACATGTTATAAGGAATGTCATTTCTCATAATTAAAAGAGGCTTGATATAATGTAGTAGATATAAACTATGGAAGAGGTTTTTGAAAAAGTAAGTAGAGGCAACCTTGATGTGTCTGTGCTATCTTTATAATTCCTTAGTAGAATACTTAAACATTCCTCCTATTAAAGGGTAGAGTAATGACCAAGAATATGAGCTTAAGTCTTAGTATTAATATTAAATTTCAACATTATTGCTATTATTGTGGGTCAAAAATGGTGGTGATGAAGGGTGCTTAAGTTATTAATAATGGCAAATGAAATGACCTAATTAGTAATATCGAGCTTCATGTTTTATGTTGATGATATACATTGGCCTTATTGGTAATGGCATGCATTGACATTTATACTAATAGTATTTATCATCTTCATTACTAATACAATTAATAAACATTAAACTGTATGGCATGCATAAGCCTTGTTTATAACGAATTAAATTACGGGTTGCGCTAACAATATGCATCAACCCTAATGGAGATGGAAGCCATCAAGGTTAGAATCTAAATCCTACATTGGCTTTATTAGTAATAACTGGTATCAATATTTGTGCGTATACTGTGCATCATCCTTATTAATGATAATGTGCATTCAGATTAGTGCCAATGTTATTTATTTGCATTATTAGTAATTACATTTTTTTAGTTTTTGTATTAATAATATGAGTCATCCTATTAGTGTTTGCATTAAGATTTGTCTTAATGGTCAGCTTGAACTTTTTTAGTGATTATGTGAGTTTGTTTTCATATTAACAATATAAATCATCTTGTAATTGATGTAAAGAGTTAATGTTAGTGTTGACTGCATGCATCAATCATGCCACAGACGACAAACATTAAGGTTAGTATTTGTAGTATGCATTTATTCTATTTTTAATAGAGTGTGTTGGTTTTAGTGTAAATAATATGCAACATTTTTATTGGTAATGGTACACATTCATGTTAGTGTCACTAGAGTGCATTTACCTTATGGTGATGTGGTGTATATTTGTAAGAATTTATTATATTCATCAGCCTTAATTGTAGTGTTTTGCATTAGTATTAGTGCTAATGTGTGCATTGGTTATATTATTGATTTTGTGCAATTTTGTTAATATTAATAGAGTGTATTAGTGTTTATAGAGATGATAGGTACCAATGTAGATGTGTATTGCTTGCATAAATTTTTACATCTATATTGTGCATTGATTTAGTATTATGGAGGGTGACTTTGGGAATGGAATGGTAGTTTAGTGATGGTGGATGATAATTATCATTAAGTATACCATTAGGATTCTTCAAATTTGTGACCCCTCTCTAACTTCAAGTTAACTTCATGTGAATAATAAGGGCATATGTACTAATTTAATGAGTAATAATTTAGTTCTTTTTGCAATTAGTGTCAAAAACTCCATTAGACATCTTCTGTTGATCTCCTTCATAATATGGGACTCCATGAGCATTTAATTACTTAATGACATCAATATTGAGTAATTTTCAATGAGTTAAATTACATGTGTTGAGACACATGTTTTGATCAAAAGCACAATAATTTGGCATATACCTAACAAATAGAATTGTCATTACCCAACCTAATAAAACCCATATTTATTACAAGTCATATTAGTTACATACAAGACAAGAAAATAACCTATGAGATTATATGAGTTATTTTTTGTTGTCTTGAAACATGAAAGCTTGAGCTGGTGCCTTTTTTAGGATTATAATTTCAATAATGAAAATTTTATGTAGGAGAAGCTACAACAAAGCATATACACTTTCCTAGTGTTCAAGACACATGAGAGATACATTCCATGTAAGAGTAAAAGATGATGTTTTGGTTGAACCCCATACACATCATAAAATGTAATGGGCCTAAAGATTAAATAGCCATCATATATTTCGAATGAAATTCTATGAATTTTGGTATTATTGGCTATGAAATATATAAAAAAGCATTCAATATGTGATAGCATAAGTATTTTCTACCATTTGAGGCTAAGTATATATTTCAAAATTTATAATCAAAGATATGAAAGGAACACATGTATGTAGAGCACATGCTCGAAGAATCTTAAGGTAAATATTCCATTGGTCCTAATAAACTAAGGTACAATGCAATTTAAGCAAATATATAATATATTTCAAAGGCTTATAATCTCACACATATTTCTCTAGTTGAACATTCCTTTTGCTTAGTGGGGTGATCTGTATGGCACTTTTTCCATTACCAAATGATAATGAAAGTTCTTCATCTTGGCTATCAAATAACTTTCCATGAGAGAGAAATATGAGCCACATTCAAATAATATAGAGGCCAATTCTAAATAACTTATTTGAGAAATATGATTTAAAACTTTGCCCTAACTATAAATATCCCCACCAACAATGTGGGTCAGTTCATTAGGATTGTTTCCACATCTTTTTCTTTAGAAATATTTTTACTTCTTTGCAAAAATTCAAAACGCTTTAAATAAACTAGAGAAAATTGAATAAATTGTTTCATCTATATGAATAGAGTTGAATATGTGTCACTTTATAAACTTGAGTACCAAAATGATCTAGAACCTTTCATCGACATAATCTTTGGATCAACATTCTTTTTTTATTAAAGGGAACTAATAAAAAAGGATGAAGGAATCAAGTTAAATGTGTTTGTAAGAACAAACTGAATAAGTGGATTATGATATGCCAATGAATAGTTTCTTATAGTAATGATATTACCACAAAGCTAGTTGTTTTCTCACCTAAACATCATATCTCATGCCCAAAAAATTGGTGACAAAAATCAAATTTTGGAATCATTTAAAAGTCAATATAGAGTAATGTGTAAACCTTAATCTATAAAAGAGAGCTGAAGGGCTTATTCGATTGAAAAATGTTGAGTTTTGAAATGATTAAGTTTCTTTATGAGAATTTAAAATATGATATTTTAGTTTTGAAATTAAGCTCATCATTATGAATGATATATCACCTTGATAGCTGAAAATATCATTCCCTAATGGGTTTAGATTACAAAACTTAGAATTCAACAAGATTATCATAGCCAAACTCAGGGAAGGACAACATAAGATCCAAAAGGGTCAAATTGTGTATGATCGAGTGTTTGACCATAGTAATTTGGATAATGGATCTTTAATTTCATAATCAAAGTCATGATAATAAAATTATATATATTCCTAGAGAAAGAAGACATCATTTACTATCAATCTTTTGAAAATGATGATAATGATCATTGACTTAGATTTCCCCAAAGATAATTAATTAAATTTTGAAAACATGATTTTAAAATTTTAATTTGGGTTCTAAATCTCTTACACGTGCAAGTACTCATAGTTAATTATATCGTAGGGGAAACAGGAGTTTCCTATGAAGACTCTTAATTAAAATATTGGCAGAAATTTTTTTAAAGAATTTTTAATGATTTATACCAAATAAAGTGAGAAAGGAATTTCAACTTGGATTGGATCAAATTGGAAAACATATTTTTAGAGGTCAAAGGAGTAAAATTAGGGAGTGTTTTGGGATTCTGAATTATTTCAAAAACACACCAACTTATTTAATTATTGGGCTTTATGTTTTGGATTGAGGACAATATTTTATTTGAAATTTTATTTTATTTGAAGATCAGAATTATATTCCTAGAAGTTAAGGACTTAAGGCTTGATCCTGCTGAACAACCTGGACCTATGTCGGGCATTGGGCAACAGTGACCCAAACCTAACTAATGCAATGCAAATATGGGCTTACCCTAGTCTGGATTGGGGAGCCAGGTAACCACATAGGTGTATTAAAACCATGAGTTTGATCATTTATGAAAGAGTAGTAAGGATGTTTAATTAAATTTTAAGAGAATAGGATTGACATCTAGAGAATATTCTAATTGACCCCATGACTTTATTTAGAATGATGTTAAGCTTTGAACTAAAATGTAATTAAAATTTTCACTCATTTAAATTTGTTTCTAATACAATGCATGTAAGTCAGCTCAATAAATATGTAAATTGAATATGATGCAGTTTTAAAATTAGGCTTAGAAAAGAGATGTTATCCGAAGGGATGCACAACTTCCCTTTGCTAGGACTGCAACCTAAAAGGTAAGGTGGTATGTTAGAACTTGCAGGCAGCAACATGCATAACAAGGAAGAAAATGTTAAAATATGAATGCATTTGACCCTTGGCGTGCCCGAGTTTACTTCTTAAAATTGTTAGAGATTCTATGTTGACTTTAAAATTTTAATTTATTTAATATTGAAAAAAAAAACCTCATTAAAGAAAAGGAAGAGGATCTAGTTTTATTATTAACATTAAAAGGATAAGAGTTGGAAAATAAAATAATTGGTAGTTAGATACTAGAGCAAGTAATCATACATGCAGGGATAAAACATGTTCATAGAAATAGAGGCAATGGATAGTCAAGTTTATTTTGGTGACTCTTCAGAAACTCTAGTAAAAGGAAAAGGTAAAATCCATATTCTTCTAAAATTTGGAACTCATCAATTTATTTTTGAAGTTTATTATGTACCATATATGAAAAGTAATATTTTAAGATTGGGGCAATTACTTGAGAAATAAATTGATTATGTTAAAATAATTCAAATGAATTAATTGCCCAAGTGAAGTTGACAAATAATAGGATGTTTATTCTTAAATTAAAAAATGGAGTAATGAAATGTTTTAATGTCATGTTTGAAAGATCCATCATAGCTTTGGCATATGAGGCTTGGGCATTTAAATTTTAGAGATCTAAAAAATATGTCGAGAAAATGAATGGTTCATGTGTTACAACATATCAATCATCCAAATCACATTTGTTAAGGTTATGTATTCGGAAAATAACCTAGAAAGAGTTTTCAAAATAAAGCAAGCTTTAGAGCAAAGAAGCCTCTTCAATTACTCCCCAAGGATATAAGTGGAACCATTGCTCTAGCATCTTTCAGTAAGCATCAACATTTTTTTTAACTTTTATTGATGATTATTCAAGAAAAACATGGGTTTATGTTTTATAGAGAAATCGAAATATTTCAGTATGTTTAAAAAGTTCAAAGCAAGTACAAAGAAAGAAAATTGGTTTTTAATAAAACCATCAGATCATATGGAGGAGGTGAAAAATTATCTGAAGTATTCAAAGAATATTATGAAGATCATGGCATTTGACATCAACTAACAACACCTTTTTCACCCCAACAAAATGAAGTAATAGAGAGAAATTATTTAAAGCTTTAATTTATGCCCCTTTAATTTAATAGTGTTGCGACCCATGACCCTGAGTTTGAAATTTTGATGATGACAAATAATGTCTCCTGAACTACTCTTTATTGAATATCATTTATTGTTTGCTATTATCCGTGAGTATTAACATTTCAGGAAGATCACAAGCCACTCAGGACAACTGGAAGACTCAAGACTAGTTAGATTAGGAGTATGAGTCTGACAATGTAACTTGTTATTTATTTTTTTTTTTTTTCTTGAATCTGGCCACAAAATGCAGGTAAGTCTGAGCAATCATGCACACACAGGGGGAGAGGGTTTTTAAAAGTAAAAAATATAGTTATTCTTTATTTGTTAATCGTATAGTACGAAGTTATTTCGTACTGTATGATATTATATTATAAATGTTTTCGATGAGCAAATCATACGGAATGAATACTATCATACTGTACAATGTGTTACATATCCAAACCATAGCCATCACATTAACTTAAGTAAGTTATTCTGCGTCGTTCGTACTGTACGAAGACTTTAATACTATACGCTCTATTTTAAATACTTACTTAAATTAACCCGTGATTAGTACAAAAAATCAAGGCTTAATTACAAATTAAAAATCATACTGTACGAACACATTCGTACAATACGATGAACAAAGACAAATTTAGATTGTCCCGGAGATCGTCTTGGACGATCCCTTGTTTTTGTCTCATCATACTGTACGATATAGATCATACTATACGATGAACAGATACGATATTTGATCATCCCAGAATTTGTCCTGGACGATGCCTTGATTTTCACCATTCGTACGGTATAATATGTATCATCGTACCATACGATGAATAGAGATGACATTTGATCATCCCGGCTATCGTCCTGTACGAGCAGTAGTGTTGAGGATTGTATTATACGATTTAGTATCATACCGTACGTTTAGATTTTGAACTGTTCGTACAACTTCGTACCAAGATGAAGCCTGTTTATACATGTCATAATGTACGATGAGAAATCGTACTATACGATTGTAATTGCTACTTTAAAAATTTTTGAGATTTTGGAGCCCGTTTTATGTGTAAAAAATGTTATGTTTTAAAAGAAAAAAAAAAGGAGGAAAACGTGATTATAGAGAAAAATCCTTAGGAGAGAGCTCTTGAGAAGTTTTGAGGGGTTGAGAGAGAAAGGAGAAGGTGAGCTTGGTGAGGGAGAAGAGGTGTGAGGGAGATCACACGGTTGCTCCGATCTAGTTGCATCTTGCTCCTCCTATGGCCCGGGAAGAACTTGAGGGAGGCTCTCTAAGGGGGAGACTCTTCTACATCCGTAACCTCAAGGTACTCTGCCTTCTACAAGAGGGAGAAAAATGAGAAGGATCTCTGCCGTCACAAGGAGGGTGAAAATAGTGCTTGGCACACTGCCACACCGGGTTGGTGAAAGGGAGTATTGTAAGGGCTTCTCTGCCTTGTCGAGGAGGGCAAAAGGAGAGCTATAGTTTGTAGTGAAATTCCCGGAGCGGAGGACTCTGGGGAGTGGGCGTAGGTCATGGTTTGACTAAACCACTATAAAAATTTCGGTGTGTTTTTTTCCTTATAGCTTTTTGTTCTTGCGTGCATTTTATTTTCATAATACTTGCTTGGTGAAAACTTGTGAAAGAAAAAGGATTCTATTGTTGCACGTTGAGAACAATTATTTTCCTTCGTATTAGTTTAATTTTTCATGTTAAAAATTTAAAAATATCAAAAAAATTAGAACTCCTGCATAGGTTTTAATTATTGCATTAAAATTTTCACAATTCACCCCCCTCCCCTCTCTTGTCCATCTAGTAATTTCAATTGGTATCAGAGCATGCTTTCAAATAGTGTTTTAGAAAACCTTGAAAAACGATCATGTCGCATTTTGTTAATCGTAACACCACAGAGGGTTATTCAATAACCCGTCCACCACTTTTTAACAACATTCCATTTAATTTCTGGAAAATTAGGATGTCTACATTTTTTGCAATTTATTGATTACCGCATGTGGATGTTAGTCAATGATGGATATATTGCACCTTTTAAAATTGTGAATGGTGTGAAAACTCTAGTACCTTTTAATGAATGGAGCAATGAGGATAGGGATTTAGCCCAATTGAATGCTAAGTGTTTAAATTGAATTTTCTGTGCATTAAAGTCTGAGGATTATATGAGAGTTTCTACCTGTGCTACTGGTAAGGAGATTTGGGATAGACTGTGCATTACATACGAAGGAACAAGTGAAGTAAAATAGTCTAGGCTTAACATTCTATTGCATGATTATGAACTCTTTCGTATGAAACCTAGTGAAATAATATCTGACATGTACACTACGTTCACCCAAATTGTGACATCCTTGCATGCATTAGGTAGAGAGATTTCAAACTCTGAGAAAATGAATAAGATTCTGAGATGCTTACCTAGTTCCTATGATGCTAAGATAACTGCTATCACTGAATCTAAAGATCTTAACATTTATTCTATTGATAATCTCCTTGGATTTCTCATTGCATACGAGCAAGGAGTGAGTCAAAGATAAAGTGATGCAGGTGAAAATAAGAAGTGGTGAACAGTGGCACTAAAAGTAAGCAACTCAGAAAGTGACAGCTTTATAGGGGAGGAAGAAAATGATATAGCATTGATGACCTGACAGTTCAAAAACTTCTTAAAGAGAAAACAAAAGCGTCTTCAGAACGGCTGGAATAAAGGTAAAAGCTCAAAGTCTAATAAAGTTTCATCTGATACAATCTGGTTTGAGTGCAGGAAGCCAGGTCACCTTCGAGCTGATTGCCCCAACTTGAAGAGCCAACCAACTAAGGATAAAGGCGAGGAAAAAGCCAAGTACAAGAAAGGAAAGTTGAAGACAAAAAGCTTTTTGGGCCGACTCTGCCTTTGAATCGTCAGAAGAAGAAGCAAAGGAGGAGGTAACAAATTTGTGTCTTATGGCTAATGATAACTTTGATTAATCGAATTAAGATGAGGTATGTCAACTTTCATATGAAGAATTATTGCTTATTTCTGAGAATATACATGACTCATATAAATTGAAAAAGATGCATGCTAGTCTTAATATTGAATTTAATTATTTACAAACTGAACATGCTAACTTAGTTAAAGAAAATTCTGATTTAGATAGAGATCATATGCTACTTTTTTATTAATATGATGCATTAAATAAGAATCATATTGAACTGACTGAAATGCATGACACCTTGAAAACCACTCATGTTGAACTAGAAGAGACTTTTCATATATTAGACAAACTTGCATTAGAAGTATATCACAGTGAGCATTTATTAAAAATAGAAGTTCATGTATTGACATATCAAAACAACCCCTTTCAAGAAAGAATCAAAGAATTAGAAAAGGAAATTGCTTCACTCACATTAGCCCAACCTAGTCAATCCCCAACACAGTATGCATCACACAACTTTAGGAAGAGGTATCACCACCCACATAGGTTAGTGAATCCATTTCCTAGTGTTGGGTGCTTCTCTTGTGGCATGCTAGGTCACATAGCCAGGACATGCACAATTCACCATAGGACACACTTAGTATGGAGACCTAAACTGCATCCATCACAGTATAGCATGCATACATCTCATTCATGCAAGCATAAGGAGGAACCCAAACTCACTTGGGTTCCCAAATCTAATCCTTGAATGAAATTGTAGGGATGCTCTCACAAAAGACCTAATGAGAGTATGTGGTACCTGGATAGTGGCTGCTCGCGACACATGACTGGAGATATGAAGAAGTTCATCTTACTAGAGATCAGAACTAGAGGCAAAGTAACATTGCGAGACAACACTACCATGAAAGTGATAGGCTTAGGTACTGTTGGTAATGCTAAGAATTTTTTAATTGAAAATGTTTTATTAGTTGATGGTTTGAAGCATAACTTACTTAGCATTAGTCAATTGTGTGACAAAGGTTTTGAAATAAAATTTTTATCTAATAAATGCTTGATTAGTTTAAATGATAAACTAGTTTTAGAAGGAAAATGAATGAACAATGTTTACATGTTAGATCTTGATTGCATCGATAGTTCAAATTCATTTTATCTGAAAATAATAGTTGATGACTCGTGGCTATGGCATAGGAGACTACTCATAACAAGCCCAACATTTCCTTCCACAATGGCTTGGCCATCTTCCTCCTGAGCCAATTCACCCTCCTTCAGGGTATATCCATCCCCAACATTTCTTTACTACTCAAATAAACACCAGCATTAACTTCCACCACATTCTCCTGATCATTTATAATATATTGAGAAGTAACAATATTAGTACAATTATTAATGAACATCATAAAATCCACATCGGGAAATTTTTTGTTAATAATGCGTGTAATAGAATATGAAATAACAGTATTTGATTAGTAGTAATAGACAACATTTGCTAATCCATATTTCACAACCAGTAGATAAGATAGAGGTAGAGTTAATATTATATCCTTGTAAACAAATAGGAACATCGACATTGGGGAAGGACGGTTAAATATGAACACTGGGAGATTATATTGGGTCCTCAAAATTATCATGCGGTTTAGGAATATTGCCCTCAACCTCTCCAAGATTATGAATCTCATGATTATGAGAAGCCAAAATAATCGCATCTCCTTGGGATTGTTTGGAACAATTCTTTTCCTTATAAAGATGTGGATGCAACCTGTAACAGACATTTAAACCATGGCCATGCATTTTAAAGTGAGTATAAAAAATGTGCAAATTTTCAATATCAACTTTTTGGAAATAACCATTCAACTCTGACGCAATCCATATCTCATTAAGATGTTTCTTAAAAACATCCAACTTGACTAAAACATGCGCCACAAATGGACAAGAGATAGATGCAGTAGTTTGGTCCGTGTGCAGGCCTACCAAAAATTGATGTCAAACCAAATAAAATTTGTGAATTATAGAAATGAAGTCTAAGATTCGGAAATGAGATCCACACAGGAGCAATAGTGGATTCCTCCATAATATCAAAATCCAGTGTCCATTTGAGTAATTGCATCTAGGAAGCTTGAATATAGTAAGATCTGCTTGAAAAACATTGGTTATAATCAAGATCATTAGAAAGTTGAATTGCAATATGCCTCTGATCCAACAAACCGATATGAAAGAAGCCTGAAAGCTTCCGGTTAACAAAAAATTTGCAAATAACATATAGATTTGGTCATTGAAGAAGGAATTTGCCAACTAACGTTAAAGCGAAAGGAGAGGCTAGTTGAGAAATCACAAAATCATCAAACATCAAAGCAGGACAACTTTTAAATGAAGTTTGAACAAAATGAAGTTTAGAAAAAGAAAAGAAGAGCCAACCAAAACATCCTTAAAGACCGAGATTTGCCATTAGGATATGAAGAAAATGAAGGGATGGATGACGACAGACTAAAGCTGGAAAAGCTAAAAAGAACCTCAAAACAAAGCACAAAACAAGCTAAGAAATGAACAAGGAAACAAATCGAAGACAAAAAATGCAAAAAAAAAAACACACCAGGAGAGCAGAACGAACAGCTCACGATAGGAAACCCTAAATTGCCAACAAGTTGCTAGGAAGACCCTTTAGACCCTTAAGGGGCCTATTTGGTCAATTTAGGTTGACTTGGGAAAATAGGTTGACCCAAGGGATATGATTGGGCTCAATAGGTACTGCTTAATATTTGAAGTCTATTAGAGGTGGTCTCAATGGCTAGAAAAGTTATTTCAATTAAATTGACTGTTTGAATCCTTAAGGGGTGACTTGGTCAATCTAGGTTGACTTGGTCAACCTAGTTGACCTAGGGCCTGAGTTTGGATCAAAAATGTTTGAAATGATGTTTTGAGTTAAAAAGAAGTGATCCCATGCAAGGAAGAGGCTAATTGGATTGAAATGGCTGTTCAACCCCCTAATGGTCATTTTTGGTGAAAATAGGTTGACTTCGTCAACCAAGGTTGACCACAGTCTAGGTTTGAGTCTAATGCAACCCTAATGATATTTATAACTCATTGGAAGAAGTTTTATAGTTTTATTTGATTGAGTCATGTTGAATTTTAGAGGAAACTTCAATTTTTCTCTTTAGGGGTATTTTGGTCATTTTGACCCCTAGTCAACCGGGGGTGAAAGTGGGTTTACCAAAATATAGTTTAGAGCTCAACTATCATAATATAGGGTATAGATATGATTACAGGTCTTGGGGAAATTCCTAAGGTCAAAATCCATAGGGTGGAGGGTCTAGTGGCATAGGTCATAAATATTTGAAGGTTTTACATCCTTTGAAAATAGTTTTTGAGGTTAGAGACCTTAGATTGAGCTCAAATCTTGAGGGTTGAGCCTATAGACATGCATAATTAATATTAAATTGATATATCATGAATTAGGGTTTATTTGAATAGGCACTACAGGAAAACTGCTCATTTCCGACAGAATTTTCGGCGGAAGTAAATTCGTCACAAATTTCCGGCAGATTTTCCGGCAGAGTTCTGGCAGATTTTTTTCTACGAATTTCCGACATAATTTTTGATTGGTTTTCCGACGAATTTTTTTTGAAGAAATTTCCGGCGGAGTTTTGACGGAAATTAAAAAATAAATATTTTTTATTTTAAAATAGAACTTAAATTATTGAATTAAAAACTTAAATTATAATAAAATAAATTATAATTTAATTATTTAATAACAAAAAATGAAATGATTTAAATTTAAACTTGAATTATTAAAAAAAATAAAATTAAACCCTGAATTTTAAAGAAAAATTTTAAAATTATTTATATTGTTAGATTAAGTTAATTAATTTTAAATTTTTTTGTTAAATTAAATTAACTTATTTTATAATTAATCGGTAATAACTTAAATAATATAAAAGTAACAAGTATAATAGGTTTTGGTTTCAGACTAGTTGGCAGCAGCGCGTGTGGGAGAAGTGGGCGCGGTTCGAATCCCACCGAAGGCGGGGGGACAGGTCCGCGGTTCACGCGGCAGGCGGGTCGGTTCACGCAGAAGGCGGGTCGGGCATTCAAGCGGGTCGATTCACTCGGCTGGTGGGGGCGGGTCGGTTCACTCGGCAGGCGGGTCGAGCGGTTCACACGGCAGGCGGGCAGGCAGGTCCGCATTACACACTGATTTTTTTTTTTTTTTTGGAATTCCGGCGTATTAAAATTTCGACGGAAAGTCCTTTTTCGACGTGAACCAAACCGGCGCACGACATTTCCATCGGATTTCACAAATCCGCCGGTAATAGCGGGTTTTCCTGTAGTGAGGTTTGAAGTGTTTGAAAAATCATTGAAAAAGGTTTCCAAGACATGCCTTTAGCTCTAGATTTTGGTCAATATTTTTTGGTTTGAGATGGATTCCAAATTTTATTTATTAATTTTTAAATATCCATATCTATAGAAATGTATTGGATGATTATTAATGAATGGATATGATTGGAGCTTGATTACAAGCTTGATTAATGATTAATTGAAGTCTAAGTGTGAAGATTGGATGAGTTTTAAGTCTAGATTGGTTTGAAGTCTAGCTTAACTTGAGATCTATATTGATTTAAGGTCTGTATTGGTATAAGTTTTGAATTTATTTGAAGTCTAGATTGATTTGAGATTTAAATTAATTTGAAGCTTGAATAGATTGAGTCCAAAATTGAAATTTAGATGGTTGACACCTGAAGCCTTGTTAACCATTAGATCAATTAGGTAGAGATAAGGATGGGTCTTTATGACCATATATAAATAGAGGTTAACAGGGGCAAAACCTCCAAAACATGAGTAGAGAGATGAATTTGGATTTCATCATAAACGTAACCTTTTGGATTACCTTGATTTTATTGTATTAAACGGAGAGTCACAAAATGACATGATAACATTGGGATGATTAGTTTAATAGGAATGAATTGAAGAACTGGATTGAATTAAGCTAAAGGAAGGTCTTTCTCCAAGCCAACTGTTTATTTTCCTACAACAAGATACCCCATCCATAAGTTAAACAGAACAAAATCAAAATTTTGGATTCATTTTAGTCACCATCATTTTTTATAATCTCCATCTTTTGAGCAAATCCAAATACAAGAAGGAAACTACAAAATAACATTACCTTCAATAGGAACTATTAGATTTAAAAGATAAAAGGTTTTGTCCTTGATCATGGTTGTTTACTTTTTTGTATTATTATATTTGATTTTATCTTCTTTTTTTTAACAAGAAATTTTAAATTTGGGTTTGAGAGATTTGATATTGCATTTTATGTGATTTAATTAGATATCATCTATGATTCCCAAGTTAGATATAATTTCTTGACAAGTTTTTATAGTTTAAACTCACTTTAAGATCATCTATTCTTATCATATATGTTATATTTGTCAATTTATTTAGTTATATTTATTAGAAGAGCATTGATTTTTTTTATTAATTCTGGATCATCTATTCATATCAATTTGGTTTGTCAAATTGCTTGCATACATTTGTGAGATAAGCATTCATCATTTTTTTTTCATTGTCTTATGATCATTATTAGATCTTATACATGACATAATTTCTTATTTTAGATAATACATGGAACTTTTTATTATTGTTGTTGCAATGTATTCTTATAGACTATGTTTCTATTATTTTTTTTTTTTTTAAAGATAAATTTCTTGGATAAGCATTGATTATTTTTGGAAATTCAAGATTATATATTCATATCAAATTGGTTTATCAAATTATTCATATAGATTTGTGAGATATGCATTCACAACTTTTCTTCACTCTATCCTTTGATCATTGATAGATTTTGTATATAACATAATTTCTTATTTTGGAGAGTATGTTAAGTATTTTTGGATAAAATTATAATAAATTCTTATAGATATGTTTCTAATTTTTTTCCCATTTTTTAGATAGAATTTTTGATTAGCATTCAATATAATTACTTTTGAACATTTGTTTGTGAAATCTTTAATCTTTGTACTCATACTATATATGAATTGTTTATTTTGTCTTAAATATACTTATAAGAAGTTTTAAACTTTTTTAATGAAGATATTTAATTTTATGTATTTATTTTGTATTTTGTGTTTGCCTTATGTTTTGTAAAATTTGTGTTGATGTATTTATTTTGTTATATTATGCTTAAGGTAAGTAATTTATACATTTTGTCATTTTATTTCAAGAAAATTTAAAATTTTGTGATATTATGCTTTCAATAGCTGTAGTTCATATATTTCTTTTATTAAATCTGTGCAAGAAGAACTAATATGTTTGACTTGGTATATTGTAAATGACTTCAAAATGATCATTTAGCAAACGAATATTGTAATGATCATGCAACGGTTGTCGAATGACTACAAACAAACTTCATAATGATTTTCTTAACTATATAACTGCTACTAAAGATATACATTTAAATCTTCTTGGGATCATCAATTTAGAATTGCTTAGCCTAACTACATGCATACTTACAATATACGAAAAACTGACCATGAACTTTGGTGCGTTTGTCTGCCTCAGTACAAAGTCAATAAATTACCTAGAGATAACATTATACAAAGAAATTTTAAAACCGTCAATGCAGGTCCTAAGCCCAGATGATAAAATTTGATGTTTTATTTTTGTTATAATAAAAAATTTATGTTGTTCTTCTAAACTTTAGAAAGGAAACGAGTATTTGATATATAAGGAAATCATGACAAACATGGAAATGCAATGGATTTCTTCTCAATTTTGAGCGCCAATACCTAGTTCAAAAGGCTTGGCAAGACTCACAGTGCATCCCTTGTGATAAGTTCTGTTAATTTTTCCTCACTGGATAATTGTTAGGTTTGTGGGATTCAATTCAATCAAACTACTATAAATGCATACTATTTTTATTCATTCCAAATTTACGCCACATTAATAGATGTTTGGGCAGTGAAAGTTGTATTTTGATCTTTCCATATTCATTTATCCAGTTTTCATTCTTTCTGCTTGAGGATGCTTTCTTTAATCATTACTTACTGTTTACATCGAGCTTCTTGCTTGTGAGATGGGTTTGCCTTCCTTTTTGAA
The DNA here is from genome assembly GCA_016618105.1 of Dendrobium huoshanense. NCBI lineage: Eukaryota > Viridiplantae > Streptophyta > Magnoliopsida > Asparagales > Orchidaceae > Dendrobium > Dendrobium huoshanense. The sequence continues at coordinate 51,440,922 of CM028342.1, read as the reverse complement.
TCATCAACTAAGACGATTACTCATGTAATTATTGTGATAGCAGTTTATTAGATATTTATGTCCACCCAACTAGCTGAGTCTTACTTATGATAAAGTCTAGCTAGATTCATTTTGTAAGGATTCAATTAACGAGAGTTTGTAACTTATGTAATCTTATTTTAGGACAATTAATTTGTTTGCTTGTCAATTTATTTTATTTTGGTCCCTCTGATATTTAAGATCGTTTGTTTCATTATCAATTGACATACAAGATTACTATTGTCTATTTTCATTTATAGAAAATGAAATATCGGATTTATTAGTATCTTATGACATGTGAATCCTTATTAGTATCTTGTGCAAATGAATTAGGGCTCTCACCAGTTGACTTTTTATATATGGTAGTTACAAAACATTAAGTGTATCATATCCTTGCAAATAAAAATACTCTTTCACATTCATAGTTGATTTAGTTCAAAATTAGATTGGAGAAATCACTCTAATTTTCAGCAAAATGCAAAAGAAAACCAACCATTAAATAAACATCTCCAGAGAATTCTCACACAGTTGCCTTAGTATTTTCCTTGTTATCCTATACCAAGTTGATTGAGGAAAGACATGTAAAAGGTTATCGGTATTGATCTTTCACCAAAGAGTTTGACACAATAATAATTTTTATATATTGTCAAAAGTTTGCCACAAAAAAGACTCAATAAGAGTTACATCCCCAACAATGCTAAAGCTATAAATAGCTATCATATGTTTGTACATGTGATCTAATGAAATTACATTCATGACTAAAAATAGAGTCCAGAAGATGCAGATTAAAATACGTTGATCCTAAAAAAAGTTCTTTAGGGTTTAGGGTTACCTTGCCTAAATGTCTTGGAGGCCTTGGTATTCCATCTGTTGATGCTATTTCTCATGGTGTTAATTGCTCTATCATCTGTAGATTTTATGTTTCAATCTTTTTTGAGCACCTGATATAAAGCTAAATTTGACTCACCTTGGAAATCTCCACCTCCTGATCATGCCTCAAAATTTTGGAAAAGAATTTGTGCTACTGCTTTAAAGATTAAAAATTGTTTCTCCTTTTCTGTGTCTCAAGATAGCGCTTTTTCTATGATTTGGGACCCGTGGCTGCATGAAAACTTGATTTCTGAATTTTACAACATCTCTGTGTTTGCTGATAAATTGGTGAATGATTTTATTCATGATGGTCAATGGCAACTTCTTGTTAGCATACCTTATGCTCTCTCTGCTGCGATTTTGACACAAATATAATGAGAAATTTGAATTTGTATGGAAAGGCTCTTCCAAGCCATCATTCAGAGATTTTATTTCTCATTTCTACTCTCATTTGACGGAGGTTAACTGGTTTAATTTCATTTGGCACAAAAAATATGCCCTTAGATATGCTTGTTTTGCATGGATTGCAATGATTGGGAAACTCAAAATGGCTGATAATTTATTGCATAAGGGAATACAGGTTTCTCATGAATGCTCTTTTTGTTTTAACAATCCTGAAAATCACTCCTACTTATTTTTTTCTTGTGATTTCTCCTTTAATATCCTCACGGCTATGTTGTCTGATCCAAATTGCTTTTTACTGAGGCCCATTCTCTCTCAGATTTATGCTTTCATTGAGAATTCGTAGCTCTATAGAAGGTTGGAAAAGAATTTTTGTTACTTATCTTTAGCTGCTTCATCTATCATCTTTGGAGGTAGAGAAACAACAGTCGATTCTCTAATTTTAGGGTTGCTTCAGTTAAAATTATTTGTACTATCTCAACTGCTATGCGTTTCAAACTTACAAAGTGGAAAAGCAAATATTTTTTTCTTCAAAGTTTTATTGGTATATAATGTTTGGTGTGTTGTCTTCCATACCTGGTTTTGGGTTGTTGGTATTTTGGCTGTGATGAACCTGCTAATGTGCTATATCATTATTGGGTGGTCTCCCTGGCTTTCATGGGAGAGGCGGAACTTCATTTCTACTACAGTTTTGGATGATAGATTTTGATGACTGGGTTCTGGTCTTATATCTCTGAGTCTTCTGATTGTAATTTTTTATCCCTTATCGCTATTTTTCTAGGTGGTTTGGTGGATTTTGTTGTTGACATTTCTTCTTCTTCCTATAAGCTTACCTGTAATTGATTTTTCTTTAATACATGGGCTTTTGCCCGGGTTTTCCCAAAAAAAAAGAGTTCTTTTATGGACTCCCTACTTTGGACTGGGATAGTTCAAAAGTAGAAATTTTTATTGCTACTTTCTACCCTTTCACCAATGTTGATGTGAATGATCTTAAAGAGTAGAGAACAGCCAATATAAATTTACATGTAGCCTTCAAAAATTTTGTTTTCTACTTAAAATCAAATCCCAACAAAAAAAAAAATCCTCAAAAGCTTAATGGACTTTTTGGATGCAAGATTTAAGTAGGATTTGAGTTAAAACCTACCAAACTCAAAAAACATTATACGAAATCTCACAGCAACTTAAATCTGTCGTTTCCTCTTTTTGTCGTAAATTCTGAATTTACTAAATCCAAGAGTTCAGTAGATTTAAAGGAATTAAGATAAGTTACAGAACCTCCTGACAAAAAAATTGTTAAATGATTAATGTTATACCTAACTAATCAATTTTGGTGATTAAGGAAATTCTACTTTTGATCCTTCTATCACTAACACGCCCTTCAATTTTGATGAAGTAAAAAGTAAAGAAAAATAAGATTGTTGAGCTATTTTTTTAAAATATTTTCTTGGAATAAATCTTTTTACATGGAAGTATGGTATTTTTGAACTGTTGTTGTCAACTTATGAATCCATCCTTTGATAGAGAACTTTCAGCTCTAATGAAGCCATCCTTTGATTTGAGTGCTGTGGATACTGTTTATTTGTTTCAGTGGGAGCATCTTTGTCCAGAGAACATTAGTTGAAAGATTTCTACAGTGTGAACTGAGTTGAAATTATCTTTGTAGATTGAATTCCTCTGTTATTAATTCCTAGAATTTTATGAAATCCCAACGCAATTTATTGGTATATGTGATTTTATGATAGGTTGAAATGCTATATATGCTGAGCTAGCTTTTTTGTTTCCTTTGCAATATATTTTTATAATAATCTGTAAGATAACATATTCACTATTGCTTTTCTTGTTTTTTTTTGTCTGAACAATGATGAATTGTTGTGATCCAATTGTTTATTAAAACATGGCTCATGAAGATTTTGAGGTTAGGTGTTTATCTAAATCTTTTTTCTCACCTCAACATGGAAGCTATTTTCTCGCTGTTTAACTAAAAATTATATTTATAATGTAATGGTATATTCTTGGGAAATTTGTCTATTTAACTTTGCTCTGATTTGTAGTCTGTAAACGTAATTATTCAGCAATACGGGAACACTGATATTGAAGGAGTTGATTATACAAATGCTTGCTATGATGGAACAGCTACTTTATTCAATTGTGTAAATTGGTTGGAAAGTTCTTCTTGAGATGGTAGATATGTACGTACATGTTGATTGTACTGACTGGATGGTATGCTTGCCAATCTACATTCACAAATTTGTAAAAAATGCTCAATCAATAGAATCGTTTCATCTAAATTTTCTTAGTTCACCTTCCATAACGACCATTGATGGGGATATTATCAGCAGAATTCAAGTTGGATGGTTGAAGTGGAGGAAAGCATCGGACTTGTTGTGTGATAGAAAAGTACCCCTCAAACTTAAGAAAAAATTCTATAAGATGGAAGTGAGGTCTGCAATGCTTTATGGTGCTGAATGTTGGCCATTAAAAGAGAAGCATAATACTAAGTTAAGTGTGGAAAAGATGAGGATGATCAGGTGGATGAGTGGCTTTACCCTTAGAGATAGGATACGAAATGAGCATATATGTTAAAAGGTTGGAGTAGCTCCAGTAGAAGATAAGATTAGAGAGAGTCGCCTTAGATTGTTTGGTCACCTAAAACGGCAGCCTTCTAATGACCCGGTTAGGAGAGTAGAGGTATTAGATTTGACTTATATTAAGAAAGGTAGAGGCATACCTAAAAAGAATTGGTTAGAAAATATTAGGAATGACCTTTCTTTATTAGATTTAAACGAGAATTTGATCATTAATATGACACAATGGAGAAAAATGATTCATGTAGCTGACCCCACGTAGTGGGATAAAGGCTTGTTGTTGTTGTTGTTGTTGTTGTTGTACCTTCCATAAAGACAAACATGTCTCATGTAAATGGCTTCTATTAGCCTATACCTGCAAGTGAATACCCGGTCTATTTCATCCCATCAGCTTTTTCATCGCAAATTTGTTGGATTATTTGGTTATCATTTCCCGTTATGTTATATAAATTTATGATTTTTTTTTTCATTTCAAGCATCCTTTTTCTTTAACTTGTTAATAATTTTTACATATATTAGATTTATTGCAGTTGCATACCGTTTGAGAGATTTTTTTCCATTCGAAATCATTTTTCTAAATTTGTTTCAACTTTTTAATCTCTGAAATGTATTCCTTCCACTGTTTGTGGATATTTGTAATGTTCCTTATTCCCCTTTTAAATATTTTTGTTTCAAGTTCTCTAGCTTTGATTCTCATGAAAAACATTTCAAGTGTCTTCAAGATTCTAATCCTTATGTGCAATACAAAATCTTATATATGTGTGGGCTCCGAAAATTCGGCCCCGGCCTCCGCTCGCTTTTTCTTTTTATTCGGCGAGGGAGTTTTAACGAACTAAGTTCCGGGGTAAATTTTGGAAGGCAGATGGGTTTGTAGATAATACACTACCCAGAGATTTCGCCCTCATTTGGTGAGGACTTTATTATCTGAGTTATGGTTTCCTATAGGCGCAAGCCCCTATAGTTAATTATCCCTCCCGATAACGAGAGAGAACTTTCGATTAAGGCTAGTCGTCAATCAGATACGTGTTATCTGGCATATAGTAGCAGCATGGATTGAGATGTTGGAAAGTTTGGTTTAGATTTGGATATTTGGAAAGGTTTGAAAAGTTTGGATGTTGGAGGATTGAGATATTTAAAATAGAAATTTCACCATCTCACACTTAAAGCAGATGGTGGGGGAATAAATGATGGACCCGATCAAGATCCCTTGGTTCCATCATCCCGGGCCATCGTGGTCCCTGGTCTACTTAGTCAGAGGAGGTAGTCGACCCAACCTGACAGAAGGATCCTTGTCGGCAGTCATGGGTTGCTTCATTCAAGGGTACCTTGTAGACCTTGGGTGGATATTTGCCTAAGGGGACAAATTTAAATCCACCTTAGCTAATAGAGGGCTTTGTGCCCTATCGATCATATCCTATTAATTCATATCTCAAGGATTTGATGCCAATAAGGAACGTAATGGCGCTGGCCATAACCGATATTTCATGGTGCCATTTGGCGGCAAAACCTCTCGGTTCAGAGGGCCCCGGGTCATAACCGTTTATCATACGGTGCCATTTGGAGGCAAAACCATCGGTTAGAGGACACGTACCACGTCCTAACTGGCAGGAGATTGTTTAAAAATGGATCCTAATGATATTCTCGACCAGGCATTAGGTCTATGTGAGCTGAAGTAAATTTCATTTGCCCACCCCAACAAACTGTCGTGGAGGACGGATAGATATTGCTTTAAGTGTTTCATGGTTGAATTTCAAAATTTAAATATCTTTGGGATTTTTGGATTTGAGATTTTTTTTTGGATTTTTGAATTTTGGTATTTTTGTGGAGTTTTGGATTTTGATAGGCATTTGGATATTTGGGAGACATTTGAAAATGTTTGTGAACCCCTCCGGTTGAGATCTTCGTTCAACACGACCATCGTCGGGGTGTTCGGAGTCGTTTCACTTTTATTGATTGAATATTGTCGACTCTATCGAATTATCGATAGAGGATCAGATTTCGTATGTTTTATGGCCTTATTAGTGAATTCGTATTATTATAGACCTTTGAAGGCCTAATATGAATGTATTAAAATAATATCGGTCATCATCACCTTATAATTGTTTGATTGTTCGAACCCTGTCGACTTCTATTGACCCATACAGAAGGATCGGGTTCGAACTTGAATTCACTTATTGACCCGCGCAGCATCCCTAAACGTCACGTGTGTATTTATAACAATCCCGTCGGGGCCCGTGCGGGTGTTTGGGGGCATTTTATAATTATTTATCGGACCTTGTCGACTCCTATTTATTTACTTAGGAGAATCGGGTTCAAATTTAGTAACCCGTGCAGCATCCCTAAACGTTACGTGTGTATCAATAACACGGTCGCCGGGGCCCATACGGGTTCTATGATTTCTTTTACCCCTTTTAGTGTACCTATATGTGTACAAACTACAGTGCACGTGTAGGGGTACTTTGAAAATACTTGTAGAAGCCTTCTATCCACTTGTATAAAAGTTGCGGATCCGATGGCGTGGTGTTGTAGCTGTGGATGCATTCTGTCTACTCGTATGAGTGTTGTAGATCCGGTGGCGTGGCATAGCAGCTTCTTGATAGAATTATTTGCTGCTTCGTACAAGTAAACTGTCGTGCACTAGTCGTTGCTTTCTGCAGGTGGATCGTAGTGCACTAACTAATCTCCTACCTTAGGTCATAGGAGCTTGCACTTGTCGAATTCTCCATGAATTTTATTGTGGTCTTTAACTCATATGATACATTCGCCGCTGCTATAAGTAGACAGGTAGATGTATTCTTTTACAGACTGAAATTGACTTCAGGATACTGCATTTACTGAAGACTTTCTGCATCTACCCAAAGTGACATTTGGCACATACATTTGTCTTCATAGAGAGATCGTATGTGTTGCAGATCTTTTTTATTCACTTGTGTATGGATTTTGAGTGTTTGTTGGTATTTGCACCTTGATTGACATGAAACTTTCTCAACTTTTGCTGAGAGCCTCATACACTTGATTATAAGCATATTGTTATCGTTTCAATTTGATCTATATTTGCAAGAAAGTTGTTGTGTTTGTTGCATATTTGATTCTTCTTCTTGAAGGAAATGGATACATCTACTTGCATGATAGCTCCATGGGTGTGAGTTGTGTTTACCACATGTCACCCATTTGTGTTCGCTAATGATTAGTTTAACTCGTTGCATGTGGATCTCAATAATCTATAAGAGATTAATGTGTATATTTGCAGATTTATTGTTGACTGTCGGAATGATTACAACCATTGCTAATTTTCTCACATACATTCGTCAACAACCTACTATGCTCATTGTATGTTTCTTGTCAATGTTTATGGAACTCATTTGTTGCTTGCAAACAAACTTCACTTGCAAATTCTTTATCCTTGAAGGTGGTTTTCCACTAGTTTTTTTGCATATATATGTTGATTATGAAAGTGCCATCGTATTCATCATACACTTCATGCAAAATCCTTCTAGTAGCCTTTGATTGTATGATCAATATAGATATCACTAGCTCTCATTTGCAAGTCAACTTGATTGGGCACTTTGAATCATCTAAATTTCATTATTCATCATTCATATACATTGAGACTTGCTTAGCAAGAGTCCATTACGTACATTTTCACATTTAATTTCATTATCATCATTCAAAGATTATCCAAATTCAAGAAATGGTTCTTTATGCAAGTCCAGTTCAAGTCCAAGCTCGAATCAAGTTCTTCTTGATTGAGTTTGGTGCAAATTGAGTTCAAATTCTTCTTTCATCTTGTTTGAATTTGAGTCCATGTCATTTTTTATTTGCATTCATGCAAAATTCCTTGTAGTCCAAGGCGAATCCAAGTTCGAGTCCAGTTCAACATCATATGCTCAAGCTTGACTTAAGTTTGATTTTTTATTCAAAACATGATTCATTGAGGCTCAAATTTGAGTTAAGTTCTTTGTGGTTTTCTTGAGTTCAAACCAAATTCAATTTCAAGTTTAAATCATTTGAGTTAAATTCAAGTTCAAATTAATAATTTAAATTTTATGTCATTTTATATTTTGTCCAAGTACAAGTCCAAGTGCAAGTTGAAGTCCGAGTTCAAGTTCAATTTGTCCAAATTCTGTCCAAGTCCTTGAATCTTCAGTCAAAATTTCGGCAACCTTCCGGCGTCTCCCCCGTTTAGGGGAAATTTGGGAGACTAACCTTCCCACCACGCGCAATAAAGACGTGTATGGTAGGTGCCCTCGGACAAGAACATCGCGACCGTGTACTTTTCTCCCACCACGCGCAATAAAGACGTGTATGTGGTCTTCGAGTGCACCTGCATAAAAATAACAATAAAGAAAAAACACAGTTTGCTTTCCCCACGCTCGAGGGTACTTATAAATGACTCCATTTCGTCGTAGGCGTCGCACCGGGGTCCCATCCCACCACGCACAATAAAGGCGTGTATAGGCGGTTTTCCGGTGCGCCGCGAACGCCGAAATGGACCTTAAGGTGATTTCCCATCTCGTCGTAGGCGCCGCACCGGAGTCCCATCCCACCACGTGCAATAAAGGCGTGTATGGGCGGTTTTACGGTGCGCTCCAAACTTTGAAATGGGCTATCGAGTTTAAGGTTTAGAAATTTTATACCTTCGCAAACCATATCCATAAATCATTGAGTTCCAAGCAACAACACTCTTCATAGGTATTTGATCAAAGACTTATCTTGCAATTGCTAAACAGCCACATTTTTGTTGTTGTAATTTTAACAATAGCAGCCCTTGCAAAACCGTCCATCTCATACACACTCTTCACCATCTCTTTATGCGTCCTCTTCTCTGTTTCAACATCCAAAGCCCTTGCACAAGTTGAGAAAACTATGGAGAAGGTTACAGAATAAGGCTTAAAGCCACACCTTGTCATTTTCTCAAACATCTTAAGAGCTTCTAAAGCATGCCCATCTTGATAATAGCAATATATATATAACAACAGGAGAAATTGAGATGACTATATCAAAACTAAAACCAGATTTCTATGATAATGATTTCGAACACCATGACGACTCTCTATAGCTTCAGCCACAAATTGCTTGTGCAACTATTCTGCCAACTCTGATCATTTTGCTTTTCTATCCATACTTTCTCCTGTTGCAAATCTCTTATAAGCTTCACAGAATGATTTGTTCTCCTTCCAAGTAGCTTTTGGGCCAAGCCGTCTTCCTCAACCTTCTTCGAGTCGAGGACCCCATTGTTGCTAGGAATCGTGATGGTTCTCATACTCGGTGAGATCTGTAGCTGCATCCTCCACTCTAATGCAAAGGCAATGATGGAGGCAAAAGAAAACACGGCGGGAGCAGCTGACTTCAACGAATACAGTGGTCTGTTGGAGATGGATGAGAGTAAACGGACGTGAGACTGTATTTGAGCAAGACCGGTCCAGCAAGGCTTGTGATTAACCTGCAGTTTTTGAAGAAGAAGAAGATCGGTGGAGTGTGGCTTGGATTGGTAGTTTAAGTCTTCTATAAGTGCTCTAAGACAGGGAGTGAAGGCTTGACTAGCTGTATCGGTCACAGCAAAAGACCAAACGGGCCTTGGTTGGAGCTCGCAAACGGCTGTTTGGGCGTTCAGGTGGCTTTAGAGATTGAGGGAGAAGAGATGGAAGGATCTGCTGTAGTTGGTATTGGACAAAGCCCGAAGGAGAGCCTGACGTTTGATTGCCTGCTGCTGCTGTGGAGTTCCTGAGCAGCTACAGAGAGCGTTTCATTGATTGAAGCCCAGGTCGGTGGTGAGAAGCAGTGGAATGAAGAGGTTGGAGGAAGTCAGCAGGTTGAGAGGAGAACGAGAGCAGAAAAACAGTGGGGCGGCAGCTTGGAGGCTTCAAAAGCAGAGAACCTCTATGTCTTGGTTTACCTTCTCATTTTTAAGGAACAAAGTCTGAGCTCGTTTGCAGTAAAATTACATCACAAAGCTGACGAGAGAAGCTGTAGCAGCGGGTTTAAAGGGATACAATCAGAGATTTTTGCCGAGCTTTGACGAGTACGAGTTAAGAATTTTTAATGTGATTTGAAATTTAAATTGACTTTGCATTATTTTTTTGGTTAGATTCATCTCTGTGGTTAACAATGATTTACTAGTATTAGTAATAGTATTCATCCATGATGCATCAGTCGATGAAATGAATCTCAACTTGTGTAATTTCTCGAAATACGTGTTTTTCCCTTGGAGTTCGAGTGTGTTACCTCGAAATATATGTAATCACCTCGCTTAGCATGTCGAATTTGTCGAACATTGACATTAAACAAAGTGGTAGTGCATTTAGGGTATTACTCATGTCCGGGTCGCAACGGCGTAGTCCGTTTTGTGATCGGACATCGTTTGGGTGGCGACGAGGCTTAATTCCCTCGAAGTGCTCGTTGTCTTGATTTGCGCACAAAACCTCATTCGAACAAATTTGCAGTGCATTCATAGTATTGACGGTGTTCCGGACCCAATAACGCAGTCCGTTTTGCTATCGGACATCGTTTGGGCAACCTCGAGACCTCTTTCCTTGGTATGTGTGTTTTGCCTCGAGATTTGTGCCACCAATATGGATGCCTCAAATTGAATAAACAAAATACAGTTTTCAAAGGTTGACAATGTTCCGGACGCAATGGCGCAGTCCGTTTGTCGATCCAACCTCGTTTCGTTTCCGTAGAAGCAAATTTCCTTGATATGCGCGCTTTTGCATCATATTTTGATCGTCTTTAAAATTTACGACACGACATCAAACGATCCAACTCGATCAAATAAAATGTAGACTCTTAATGCCGACGACGTTCCTGACACAATGGCACCGTCCGTTTTGTAATCGGACGTCATTTCATCACCGAAGAGGCTAATTTCCCTCGTAACGCCTATCTTTGAATCATATTTGGATCACCTTTGAAATTTACGACGCTACCTTAAATGATCCAATTTGATCAAATAAAATATAGACACTTAATGCCGACGATGTTCCGGACGCAATGGCACTGTCCGTTTGTTAATCCGATGTCGTCCGAGTATCTTCGAGGCCTCATTTCCGTCTTAACGCTGGTTTTTATATCATATTTGAATTGCTTAGAAATTCGTCACCATCTCAGACGATCAAAATTTATTAAATAAATGCATATTCTAAATGTTGACGACGTTTCGGACGCAATGACACTGTCCGTTTGACGATCAGATGTCGTCAGAGCATCTTCAAGGCCTCGTTTTCTCGATATGCGCATCTTTGCATTACATTGGGATTTGTGCTACCAATCTAGATACTCCAAATATAATAAACAAAATGCAACTTTCATAGGTTGGCAACATTCCGGATGCATCGATGAAATCTGTTCGTCGATCCGAGATCGTTTGATCAGACTTGCACTTTAATTTCGGGTCTCGGTCGTCCCTTTTGACCGATCTCGTTCGATTCAATTGCGAGGGGCCTCGACCCAGCAGAGTTCAGTGTATTGGTCATAACGATACCATCCATTCGGCAGTCGGAGGTCATTTAGCCCTTCAAGTGATATATGGCGTCAAAGTACGTAACGCTTTGTTCACCAATTGGGGTCCTTTCTCGTGTGGTTTGAGGTATAGGGGTCAACAATATGATAGTGAAGTTAGAAAATTTTCTGTAAGAGTCCCAAATTAGCTTATATTAAGCTATTAAAGTACCCTTGATTGTATTCATCCAAAAACTTTGAAAGGGGAACAAATTAAATATTCTTATATATATATATATATATATATATATATAAAATGACATTTGTTGACTCCTACACATCAAGCCATGCCCTTTTCCCTACACATCAAACCATGCCCAAAAAGGGCAAAATCGGCGATTCAAGAAACGCGTGCGCTGACGCTATGCATCACTTGAAGGGTCAAACGACTTTTGATTGTCAAATGAACAGCATCATTGCAATTAGGACATTGAGTTAGCCTAAAAAGGGACCCCCTCGCAGTCAATTTTGATGAGATTGATCCGAAGTGGCGACCGACAAACGAAATTAATGCACGATGCCACCCAAACAATTTCTGATCACGAAATGGATTCCGTTGTTCCGTCGGGAACATTGTCAACACTCAAGAATCACTATGAACTTGTTTAATTGGGGTCGTCCGAGGCGATGACATGAATCCCAAGGTGACGACGCACAAACCAAGGAAATTAAAGTGCAATATCGCCCAAACAACATCCGATCACAAAATGAATTTCATTATTGCATATGAAATGTCAATACCTAGAAAAGAACAATTAATTTGATCAATTAAAGTCGCATGAGAAGATCATAGCGCATCTCGATGTAATGTGCGCAATTCGATGAAATTAGTACATGACGTTGCCCAAACGACGTTCGATCGCAAAATAGACTTCACTATTGTGTTCAGAATGTCATCAATACTCAAGAATTACTATCAGCTTGGTCGATGAAAAGTCTTGTGATGAAATCGGCCGGGGTCCTGAGGCAACTACATGCAAATCAAAGAAATTGACGCGCTTAGTTGCCTAAAGATTGTTTGATCACAAAACGGACATCGTCATTACTTCTAGAACATCGTCAATACCCAAAATACACCATTATTTTTCCCAACGAGAATAATGGCCTCGAATCGAAGCAATTTTGATAATCGCGTGGGCAAAATAACGAGAATAATCGCGTGGGCAAAATAACTTGAATTCTATTGAAATCACACAAAAATTAAAGAAATTCACTCGAATCGAAGCAATTTTGATCGACCAATGCATTGCCATCATTTGAAATTGACGAAATAATTAATTTAATAATAAAAAAAATCTATAAGAAAGGTCCATTCGCATTAAGAGCAAACTTTGTTTCTCCACTTAAATCTCCGCAAAAATCCTGTTGGCTTCGTGATCAAATCCCGTCTCTTATTGTCTCTTCCCTTAATTCATTGGCCTCGAACCACCCCGTTGCCGTTGTTAAATCAATGTTAAAGGAAACCTTCAGCCCTCATTTAATTTCATGAAGAAAACTAAAACTTCTACTGTCTCCACGCTTTGAAATCTGGCCAAATCCCTTCGAACTGAATTTCCTGCTCCGATCCGGACCTCCTGCAAAATCTCTGGCCAACCTTCAATCCCTCCTTCGCCGCCCTCGCTAATGAATTCATAATCTTCGAGCACTGGTTTACTTTCCTGCCAACGTCACAAAGAGATGTATGGATTTTCCAATCAACGTTCTCATCTTTCTTGTCTTCAAGTAAGAAATCAGAAAGCAAATTATCTTCCCATGGAGGGTTACAAGATAGTGGAGGATTTAGAGATACACAAAGAAATTTAATGAGAAGCAGATAATTTCATTGTTGAAAGTAACATGCCAGACACCCGTATTCAGTTGTTCCTTATGTGGATTCATCTGATGAATTATAAGATGTTAATGAAGACCAGGGTTCTAGTTCAGAAAGTTTATCAGATCATAAGCGCAACATTTCATCAAAAACGAAAGTTAGAAATCGTTCGCAGGACTTTGCTGTTGAGAAAAATCCTGGAAAAGAAGTTGATGGTGGAGGAATAATAATGCTTCAGGAAACTATTTGGGCTTTAGTGGAGCCCGTAGAGCTTGTGGTGCACACGAGGAATGGAGATCAATCTTTTATATCTCAATTTGATGTTCAGGCACTGCTTCTTGACTATATGAAGAAATATAACCTTAGAGATCCACACCGAAAGAGTCAATATTTGAGATTTAAACCTCTTTGCGAGAGAAAGAGTAGGTCATTTTGAAATGCTGAAGCTACTAGAATTACATTTTCTTTCAAAGGAGGCACCACACGTAGTTGAAGGTGGTAATCAAGTAGAAACTTCAGATAGTATGCTTTCTTTTTATCATCATCGATCACCCTGTCACATCGCAAAGGTATAAAGTTCTAAACTTCAAAACCCCGCCCTCAATGTTTACGGCGAGCCGGAGAATCCCCTATACAAGCTCTCGTAGCAAGGTAGGAGGAAGTCCGGTGTGACTCATACGATGAGGCATGTAGGCCTTGTACACATTCTTATAGCGCGTATGGCGGTGACACTTATAAGTATTTATACATGCTTTCGTGGTGTGGCAGGGTAACCAATTGTGCATTTCAAACAGGTTCCTCGAAGACCCATACACGCTCTTGTAGCATGGTGGGATTTAAGAAATGTGGTCATGGTGTCACCTGACACCTACTATATATATGCTCTCATAGCATGGTGGGATGACCCAGACTTTAGAAATTTCCCCTAAACGAGGGAGATGTTAAGAGACTGTTGAAATTCATAGCAAACCGAGGACCTGACTTGAATAATTTGAGAAATTGAATAACACTACAGGAGATTTGAACTTGATACAAGAGACTTGAACGAATAAAAAAGACTTGATTTGAATTTTACTTGAACTGAAAGAACACACGGAGTTGACATTAAATAATTACAGGAACCAGATTTTAATTTAACAAATGCACAATGAAATCAAAAATACAAAAATGCTAGAATAATGATGTAAAGCATCCAAATGGGCGTCAATAGACAATCACAAACAGTAAGAGGCAAGATGGCGGTAGTGAGAGTCATAATATATTCATGAAGAGGGCCTAAAAGCAAGTGCACAATTGATACTATTGACTTTGAAATAAATGCACTGAAACTCTGCAAGCCATAATAATCAAAATGTAATATGAGATGATCGAAAGCAAAATGTGAAGAGCACGTACATAATGAATGTAATAAGATCAACATCAACAAAAAAATTTGAATTTCAAGGAGGTGCAGGAAACTCCCTACGAGCTAGAGGAGTCAATGTGTAATGAATATGATGATCTAATGCATTATATATATATATATATATATATATATATATATATATATATATATATATATATATATATATATATATGATCTAATGCATATATGATGTTTGCAATATATCATCTACTATCCATGACAATAAGTAGTGAGGAGCACATATACCTATAAATAATTGTAGGAGACTAACAATAGTTCACCTATAGATGATGATGAATAACATACAATAAATGCAATAACCTATTAGCCATTATCTGCAAGCAAGGATGTTGCACCAACAACACATATAAATAACTACAGGCCACTATAGGAGATCCTTAATGCATGCATCACATTACCTACAAATAATCGCAGGAATACATGCAGTAAATTATTTGCAAATAAATGCAGGAAGAGATGCAATCAATGTGAGCACTTGCTGATAATGATGGAAAATGTGTCGCAGATGCAGAAGTGATAATCAGTGACAAGAAATGGATGCTATAACACTCTTGCAATCAACCCCCATTCAACATTAAGCAAATATAAATTAATCCCCTGCAAGTAAAGGTGGTCAATTTGTGACAAATGCAAACTCTAACGACCTAGCATAAAGATTCACATGCATAACTTGTACATAAATAAAAAGCTGAGTAAAAATAATTCTTTATTTATTCCTTTAGAATTTCAAGATTAAAAGTTGCAAGAAAGAAGGAAAAAATAGGAAAAATAAAAAAAGGCATATTTAATTACTAATTACACTCATCTTATTACTCTAGTTTGAGGAATATGATATCAAGTCATGAATGCAATTATTATCATCAAACTTTTTATTGGGCTCATTGGTAGCTATGAGATTTAAAGTCAATGTTTTATTTCCTCATTATACTTCTTGCTAAGCTTCTCCTAATATTATGGAAATTTAAAGAAGGCCTTCCACTTTCCATATATTCTAAATCAAGTTGGAAAGTACCCTGGCCCTTTTACCAACTGTTATATACAAAGTGTACTTTAGAATATCACTATGTATGAACTCATCATAACAAAGGTGGGCTCATCGTAATGGACCATCTTCATGTCTTTATCAAGGTGATTAGAGGTAATAAAGGACCCCATGTCATATAACCTCTAGGAGGGGCCATCTTTATGTTGTCCCTTTAAGCCATCAATAGTCTTGATGGCCTTCCCTGACTCCTTATACTCTTTCTTTGACTTTGAATAGTTGCACTATATTTGCTCTATCCTTTTTTAGGCTGGGATATCAACACCACCTCAATCCCTTTATGCAGTATCTCTTCATTGATGACTATTACCAAACTTGTTATTGGTGAAGGGGTAATAACATTAGGTACATTTGAAGAGAATTTAGGTTGCTTTCCATGTATATGCTTACTCAACTTCTTTTTAAACTTGGTCAGAGCCATGTTGGTGGCTAGAAGAGATATAGAGTGGACTTAAACTATTACTATTAGAGAGTGCATAGGAGTCATTTTTTTATCTTGGGTCATTGATTAATGTAAATTATGTTCTATTTTTTATGTTTGAATTTCAATGAAAATGTATTATTTTATATATTTTTGTGCAGAAAAACTAAAAAAATGGTAAGAAAATATAATAATAGGTCCATGACGCCATAGGAGACACCTTCATTGTGCTCCATTCAACATTACCAAAGCATCACTTTTGGAAATTGCAACTCCATTCTCTATATTTACGAGCGCTAAAGTGATATCACAATCAGTGCCACAACATTTGATGTGCCATTGCATTAAAAAATCACCTTGGTAGCCTTGGGTTCTAAAGAAACTAAATGTCGCATCACTACACATTTCGACATCCTAGCATAATTTTGTCCACTCATGCACCACAGCACTCCAATTTCCATCGAGAAATGGTGTTACAATTATAACTTCTATGAGTTAGGTCACTGAAGTAAAAAAGAGATGTCTATTCACTTGATAACTGTTACACATCATCAAACATCATGGTGGATCAAACAATTTAGCACTGAGGCACTATTTCACATTTAAGCTCCCCAGCACAACACTTTTAAGCGTCGCAGTTCTTGACACCTTTCTTTTGTTTTCTTATATTTATATATATATATATATAATGTTTTTTTTTTCAAATTGTCGAGAGTTTTATCACTTTTGTAAAACTTAATACTTTTCATTATGCTTCTTTATTACCCTCTTAAAGTAAAAGTTAAGGGTGATAAAATCTATTTGAGTGTTTAGCCTATATTTTTTTAAGCAACTTTGTAAGTGAAGGAAGAAGAATTATAAAGGAGATACTTTGATCCTAATAAGTGATAAAATTCTACTATTCCTTTGATTTTTGGATTCTTCTATGAATATAATGAAGTTGAGTTTGCTAGTCTTTTGTTATATGTCCGACTAGATCTCTTATTTTTTATTAATGATGTAAAGAACATAAGAATCTTAATGAAGCTATTATGCTTTAAATATTTAATTAATGACATTCTCAATTACCTCTTACTTTTCATTTAATGCATATAGTGGCTACATGTATAATTAAAACCAAATGTGATATATTGCCTAAATGGAGGAATGCAAGAATAATAAAAAATATTTAGACAGAATGTTGGCATGCCTAGAAATAGGATGTTTATATATTCTAATTTCTAAAGAGGTCGCTAGATATTCTTTTATTACCTACATGCTTGATATAGATCTAGGGATGTAAATGCTTTGAATCATATCAATAATTAAGAGCCTCAATTAAAAAAAATGAAATTGTCCATTCATCAATCAAAAATATTATACTAAATATTGTATAAACTTTTTTTATTATTTCTATATAGTGATAGAAACTCCAAAAATATTATTTTTACTTCAGTAGGATAACTTATACATTTTCAGTAAGCAATAGTAGTATTTATTTTGCAAGTAAGCATAATACATCCTCATGGGTTTGACGCTCTACTTCATTACTTTATTACTTGATTTGACACATATAGTTACATACATTTAAGTGTGTTTTCATTATTTATATATTAAAGAAAACCTAATAATTATTCAATATTGGCAGAATAAGCATTTATTACACAATCTATAACAAAGGCTTGCTTGCCTAAATACACATGTCCAATGCATCAAGTTTTTGATGCCATTGACATTGAAGTAATTTGCTTATCATAAATTTTAAGTATATTGTTGAAACAAGTACAAATTATACCTACTTGTATATTGAATATAGTTTTTCTTATTATTTATTATTATTAATAGGTTTTTTTTTTATTTTGTATCCATTATTACATGCATTGTAGATCTAGAATAAAACCTTTATTATTTGATTTTGAGATAGAAAGGAACATTTCAAAAATTAAAAAATTCAAAAAGATTTTGAAAATGTTTGAAATAATACTAGATTAAGATCAATCTAGACCTCTTAGTGATTATGCTAATCCTATAGTAGATAGAATTTATCAGTGTATTAATAGACTTTCTATTATAGGTAATAATTTTGAATTAAAACCTTCCATAATTCAGATTGTTCAAAATTCCTAATTTTTGGGAACACATGTTAAAGATCCCAATTTACACTTAGCCAACTCCTTAAAATCTATATAACTTTTTTATATAATGGTATTAATGATGGTGTTATTAGGCTTAGATTATTTCATCTTTCTCTAAGGGATAATGCTAAGGTGTGGTTTAATTCTTTATCCCAAGGCTTAATAACCATTTGGAATAAACTATCTCATAAATTTCTTGCTAAGTAATTCCCACCTTTAAAGATTATCAAACTTAGAAATGATACACATCATTTTCCCAATTTAAAGGAGAATCAATTTATAAAAGTTATGAGAGATTTTAAGGAAGTTTTTAGGAAATACCTTTACCACATCTTACTTGATTGGTTGGTTATTCAAACCTTTTATAATGAAATATTAGGTTATTTTATAGTAATCATCAATGCTACAGTTGAACGGTCTTTAATATGCAAGCCATTTGAGAAAACATATGAATTAATAGAGAAAATAACTGCTAATAATTTTCAATGGCCTTTTTATAGTGTAAATCCTAAGAGAATAGCTGTAATTAATGAATTAGATGCATTATCAATTTTAGCTACTCAAGTTGTAGCAATTTCCAATAAATTAGATAATTTAAAAGTTAAAAACATGTATGATAATTTTGTTAGAGATGCTAAAAATTTAAATGTTGCAATGACATTTCATATAGCACTACAGTAACCACTTCATATTTTGAATAACTCTATCATGATAGGAATTGAAGATAACTTTGGAAGATGTTATACAACTTTAAATCCAACATCATAATATATTTACTGCACTTAGAAAAATTGAAGATCATATAGGGCATCTTGCTAGGTTAGCTAATTATCAAAATTTAGAAAAATAATGTAATAAAATCAAACCCAAGAGTGGGAGAGATTTTGAAGACTCTTATAAGAATAGAGATTAACCTAAGAAGAATAAAATTAAAGGAGCTGAAAAATATTTAGAAAATAAATATTCAGTTGAAGAACATCATCCTATAAAGAAACCTAAAAAACTAATTATGAATGTTGTGGAGAGGTCACCACCAACTTTTTCTTAGATGTTAATAAAACAAAAACTTAATGAACAGTTCTCAAAGTTCATAGAAGTATTTAAAAAATTAACCATTAATGTATGCTTATTTGAAGCTATATAGTAGTCGCCCACCTATGTAATGTTTATTAATAATATTTTGAATAAGAAAAGGAAGTTAGGAGAATTCAAAATGCTATCATTAATTAAAAAGTGTAGTGTTATAATTTAAAAGAAACTTTTTTGAGAAACTTAATTAAGATCCTGATAGTTTTACCATTTCATTAACTATTTGTGATAAATTCAATAGAAGAGCTTTATGTGATTTAGGATCAACTATTAATCTCATGCCACTTTCAATCTCTATAAAATTAGATGTGGGGGGGGTTCAACCTACTTCTGGTACTCTTGAATTGGCTGATAGATCTTTCACTTACCCAAGGGGAGTAATAGAAGATATTTTTTATTAAGGTCAATAAATTTATTTTCCCTGTTCATTTTTATATGGAATAAGATAAGGAAATACCCCTCATTTTAGGAAGACCTTTCTTAGGAATTTGGAAGGTCATGATTGATATGTAAAAATATGAGATGACCATGAATGTTCAAGATCAAGAGGTGACTATTGATGTACTTAAATAAAAAAAAAACTATTTCTTTGAACTAATCATATTGTATGATCCATGATCATGATGTATGAATAGAAGTCGGCTAACTTAAATATTGTGGTTATTTTTATCTTGTTAAAATATCATCCTTAAGTCATGTTAAAAGAGCTTTTGCCACTTTTCCTGAGCGTGTGCTTCTATGAGAAGAGTTTGAAGAAGGTGCATTACCCTGGGAGAGAGAGAAGCGAGGTCTTCTGGGAGAGAATTCTTATGGGAAAAAGAGAGTGTGTAAGAAGGGTTTCTATACATGGTTGCTCGGACATCATGCACCTTCTTCCTCCAAAGTTTATGTCTTTACTTGAGAAAAATCTTGGAAGAGTCTCTTTATGGGAAAGATTTAACTTGTTTGCCACATCGAGGGAGGTGAAGGGGATTCAACTACTCTATTATACCAAGGAAGTTAAAGGGATTTAGCTACTTCACAGCACCGAGCAGGTGAAAGGGATTCGGCTAATCTGCCCCACCGAGGAGGTGAAATGGATTCAAATCCTCTACCACATCAAGGTGGAAGGGATTTATAAGGGATTCTCTGCCTTGATATGGGGGAAAAAGGAGAGTCACTAAGTGTTCAGTGTAATTCTCAGAGTGGATGATTTCTGTGATTAGATGTATGTTAAGGTTGACTGAACCACTATAAATTTCTAGTGTGCTTATTTTTTAATTTTCATTAACTTTTTGCCATTTTATTTATTGATTTTTACTTGTTATAAAATATTTGATTTTGTCATATTAACATTACATGAACTGAATATCTTGGTCTTTCTTAAAGAGAAAATAATAAAATTTGAAATAAATATATATATTTTTCTTTGCTAGCTTATCATTAAAAAGAAAAAAGTAAAGTTCTTTTTGAGAATCGATGTTATCAAATTATTTTTAGATCATAATCATTTCAAAAAAAGAATAATATTTTAAAGAACCACTTGTAGTTTAAGTTACTCTAATAACCAACATTAGAACTTTCAAACTATACTCATCTTACAATCATTTCTTAAAAAATAGAACAATATCAGGAAAGTGAATTAATTATGATTTTAAGTGATTTTAAAATTTCTTTTTGGTGAACAATTGATGATATTAAAGGAAATAGCCCATCAATTTGCATGCATAAAATCTTAATGGGAGCAAATTCAGTACCAAAAGTCGATCCTCAAAGAAGATTTAACCCTTCTATGAAAGATGATGTTAAGAAATATATTTGTAAATGGTTCGATGTTGGGATTATCTATCCCATTTTTTATAGTTTTTGGGTTAGCCCTATTCATTATGTTCCTTGAAATGGTGGATTGACTATTATAAGAAATGAACATAATGAACACATACCTACAAGAATGTCACTAGGAAGAGGACTTGCATAATTTATAAGAAATTAAACAAGACCATTAAAAAGATTATTTTTCCTCACTTTTTCTTGTCCAGGTTCTAGATAGGTTAGCGAGGCATTCATTTATTTAATAGATGGATATTTAGGGTGCCATCAAATTCTTATTGCACTTGAGAATCAATAAATGACTACATTCACATATTCTTATAATTTTTTTGCTTTTAGGATAATGTCTTTTGGTCTTTATAATGCCTCTATTACTTTTTAATCGTGCATGATATTAATTTATTCAAACCTAATCGAGTAGGGTATTGAAATTTTTATTGATATCTTCTCTTTATTTGGCACTACATTTGATTCTTATCTTAAGCAGTTTAACTTCTATTTTGTAAAGATGTGTAGAAATAATTTAGTGTTAAATTGGGAAAAGTGTTGATTCATGGTGACTAAAGGCATTATCTTAGGACATAAAATTTCTAAGGAATGAAAGTAGATGTTACCAAATTCAGGTGATAGAAAAATTACCTTCCCCTACCTAACTTAAATGAATTAGAAGTTTTTTCTAATGTACGATTTAATAGACGATCCATTAAAGTGTTTTTTGAAATTTTTACATTTATTAGGGAAGGATTTTTTCTTGTATATTTAATTATGCATGCCTTGAAGATTTAATACTTTAAAATAATATTTGATTACTACTCCAATTATTATTATTCCTAAAGAATATTGCTTTTTGTAGTGATGTGTGATGCTAGCGACATTACTATAGATGTTGTTGTAGGACAAAAGTGTGATATCATTTTTTATGCTAGAAAAACATTAAATTCTGCTCGATGTAATTACATAACTATTGAAAACAAAATAGCTAGCCATTGTTTTTGCTTTTGAAAAGTTTAAATCAAATTTGTTTGGTACCAAAGTAATTTGATACAATGATCATTTTTCTATCAAATATCTTATGATAATGAAATAAAGTAAACATAGATTGGTTAGTTGGATTATATTGTTACAAGAGTTTGACGTAGAAATTTTGGATAAAAAAGGTACTAGAAATCAAATTGCTAGTCATCTTTCTAGACACTCTATTAAAAAGCATGCATCAACCAAGTGTGAGATTAATGAATACTTTACATATGAATAATTGTTTCCTATGCATTTGAACAAATTTCCATGATATGATGACATTGTTAATTTCATCCTTAGTGGTATACTTTATATGATTTATTAACAATTCAAAAGAGAAAGTTTTTGCATGATACCAAGTATTATTTTAGGAATGAAAATTATTTATTAAGATATTATGAAAATCAAATCATTAGAAGATTTATCCCTGAGAAAGAAATAGATCAAATCATTAGGGATTGTTATGATTCTCATTATAGATGACATTTTAGAGCTGCTAATAAAATCCCTTAAACTGGACTTTTTAGGCCTACTTTTTTAAGGATGTAAATGAATATATTAGGAAATGCAATCAATGTTAATGGGTAGAGAATATATATTTCAAAAAGAAATAAAAACTATTTAAACTATATTTTGGAAATTGGGAAATTTGATGTTTGGGGATTAGATTTTATGGGGAATTTTGTGCAATCCCATGGAAGTCAATATAATATTATTATTGTGGATAAGTTTCAGAATGGATTGAATGGGTGAAAACCTCTAAATTGATGCTCAAGTCATAATTAAATTTAAAAAATATATATTCTTTCTAGATTTGGAATGACAAGAGTTTTAATCAGTATTGGGGGGGAAGGAAGTCATTTCTACAATAAAAGAATAGGGTAGCAACTACTTATGATGCCCAAACTAGTGGTCAGGTTGAGATTAGTAATTTGTAGATTAAGCAAATTTTGAAAAAAAAAAAAAAACTATCATTTCTAATATGAAGGATTGAGCTATTAAGTTAGATGATGCAATATGAACCTGTAAAACTGCTTTTAAAATCCTTACCAATTTGACTTCCTGTAAATTAATTTTTGGAATGGCTTCCCACTTTCCCGTAGGATTAGAACATAAGGAATTATATGGTATTAAATAATTTAATTCAAATTTTAAAAATATGAAATAGAAAATATTTATGCAATTAAATGAATTGAAAGAAATCAGAAATGAGGCTTACGAAAATGCAAGGATTTATGAAGAAAAAGTTAAAAAAATGGCAAAAACATAAGATTCTTAGGAAAGAATTCACCCTTGGGTAGGATTTTTAACTTCTTAAATCAATACCATTCACGGTGATTCTTAGGAAAGAATTCACTTTTTAATGATTAACTAACTTTGATCATTTAAGCTATTTACTTAACTTAGATTTATAAGTTATACACTTATACATTGTTCTTTTGATTAAGAAAGTGAATAATTAAAGCTAAAATAATTTATTTTGGTACCTTAAAATTGGAAATCATTATAACTTGAAATTTGAACTAGTGATCTTAATATATTCTTACATTAGAATAATTAAGATTATAAAAGGATATAAATAAAACCTATATTTAAAATCATTAATTATTTACTTATTGAGTTCTTAAAAAAAAAAAAGATAAGAAGAGTACATTAAAAAATTGGTATCAACTAAAAGCTTAAAATCTGATTACAATCTTATACTAAAATATATAAAGAATAAGATTGGAGAACTAGTACAAAAAGATAGTGAACTAATAAAATTCAAATTTTAAATACAAATACATCGAATCTTTAAGTCAGATTATTCATTTCAAAAATCAATAAGTCTAAGATTATATTCATAACACTTAAATTCAAAATAAGCAATGTTAAGG
Organism: Dendrobium huoshanense; assembly: GCA_016618105.1. Taxonomy (NCBI): domain Eukaryota; kingdom Viridiplantae; phylum Streptophyta; class Magnoliopsida; order Asparagales; family Orchidaceae; genus Dendrobium; species Dendrobium huoshanense. The sequence goes on along the minus strand of CM028342.1, from coordinate 51,416,945 downwards.
GTGACGGGTTAGGATAATTGTAAGGAATTTTCTAAACTAAAATTATAACTTTGTTCATTTCAACTACTTCTAGATAGTGATGTATTATCCTACATTTTAATAATTTTAAATTATCAAGTTTTATTTTTGTCATTAAAGTAATAAAAATTATAGATATTTTTATTTGCTTGAGGAAAAGTAAGAGTTTAAGCTGAGAAGAATTTGATAAGTGTAAACTACATACTATTTATTATATTTGAATTTCAATGAAAAAGAATAATTTTAGTTATTTGTTTACATGAAAAACTCAAAAATGGTGAAAAATATAAAATAACAAGCAGCGCTACAGTGCTATAGGAAACACTACCACTGTACTCCATTCAACATCGCTGAAGCGTAACTTTTGGACATAATAGAGCCATATACTTTCTACTTGTAAGCACTATAGTGGCATCACAGTCTGCACGGTAGCTTTTGAGGCACCACTACATTAAAACATTATATTGGCATCATCAGGTTATCAGGAAATTGAATGCTGCGATGCAACACATTTAAATACCTCAACACTATTTTATCCACTCAAGCGGTTTAGTGCTCCAATTTCCATAATACCATGGTGTTGTAGTTATAATTTCAAAGTGACACAGTACTGAAGTGAAAACACAAATCTACTCACTTGATAACCATTCCACGTCATCAAGTGCCACGATGGAGTAAATATTTTATATTTGAAGAACTAGTTCACTTTTGAGCATCACTGTGCTACACTTTTAAGCATTGTAGTGCAAGACACATTTTATATAGTTTCCCATAAATGGTTGTTCTATTCTTAGTTGTGTAGAGATCAATCAGTTGAGTTGAATTTAGTACTTTTAATTGTGCTTTTCTATATCTTCTTAGAGTAAAATCTAAGGGAGGCTAGGGAAGTATAATATATGATCTATTAGAGTATTTAGCCTTTGTTGGTTGAAGAAACTTTGTAAGTATTGAAAGGAGTATAGAGAAGATACATTGATCCTGCATGGTCATAAAATTTAATTATTTCTCATGTATTTTGATCCTTTAATGAATATAATAAAAATGTGTTGATTTTTCATTTATTTTATGTCCACCTAGATCTCTTATTTTGGATTGATGATGTAAAAAACATATTGTAGTAATGAATACTCTTTTACTTTAGAGATTTAAAGATGTGCTAACTTATCTCTCATTTTTTATTTAATGAACATAATGATCATATTTGTTGTTAAAATCTAGTGTTACGAATAACATCAATGGGAAATGAAATAACAATCAGGAATATTAAGATAGAATATTGGGATGCATATATATAGGATGTTTGAATATTTTAGGTTCTAAAGGAGATATTATAACTATAAAAGGTCAGTAGATATCTTTTTCACCCCTACAAGTTTGATAGAGATCTGGGGATGCACATGCTTTGAATCACATCTACAATTAAGAGTCTCCTAAGAAAATATATAATATTTTGCATTCGTAATTTCAAAGTATTTTATTAAGCATTATATTAATTATTCAACTATTTTTATATAGTGATAGAAAAACCAAAAATATTAATTTTATTTCAGTAGGATAACTTATGCATTTATAATAAGTAGTACTAGTTTTTTTGTTGCAAGTAAGCAAACTACTTCCTCGTAGGTTCAACACTCTACTTCAATACTTTATTATTTGATTTGATGCTTATACTGCCACATATTTATGTTGGCTTCCACTATTGACATATCAAAGAAAACTTAAGCATTACTTAGCATTGACATAACAAGTATTTATTATATAGTCTGTAATAAATTATTACTTGCTTATACACATAAGTCCACCCATCAATCACCACACTTTGAAGCTCACTAATGACTTCTCTCTGGATTTCCTTTTCTTTTTGCCTCCTCTTCTATAAAAGGAGGGTTCACATTGAGAAATTCCAATATAAAGGTATCTTTATGATAAGTATAGTTGGGTATAATCACCTAGAGGAAAACTTAGTGTTAACACCTAACAAAATAAAATTAGAAATATTATGTCAAAGAGGTGAGAACATACTATAAAACATGTCATGCATGGCCCATGTGTTCACATGAGCATGAAATTAGAAGAGAACTCTCTTTAAATTACTAAAAGCTCAAAATCACATAGTGGGAGGAAGGTAGCTTTGTCCTTGGTATAGTGGATGATGTTAAATGACACTGCCAAACTAACTTGTTACTTAATCAGCATGAAGATGAACTTTAAGTCCAACACCTTGACTGATAGCACGCATATCCTCACATAAAGTTAGGAGAATTGAACTTTTCCATTCTTGAATTAATTAGTAAAGAGTATATGATAGAATGAGGAGATCCTCTACTTGAAATTCTCTGTTGTAGGTGCAAGAGGAAGGACAGTGTACTAGTGACAAAGTTTTGCATAATTTGTATCTACATAAAATTGTAGGAATTGAGGATCTCACTAGCCTCTGGGGAGATTTTGAGTTACAAGCCTTTCTTGAAGTTGTTATAAGTGATGCACAGTTAATGGTACTCAAAGAAGATCATATTCGCAAACATATTAATTGCCTAATAGATTTGATAATTCTTAAACTTGACAAATGCTTACAGAACCTCAATAAAATCTTCATTTCAAATGGGAAGGCTAGCATCAGTGAAGAATAAAATGGAAAAAGGGAAAAGGATAGTACAAAGGGAGAAATAAATATAAATTATTTTGCAGCATAGGGTGAAAGGTTATTTATAGAGAAATTGATGGCCTAAATTATGATGCTCAGTCACACTCATTATTACTTCATCACTCACCCCTTCCTCTCATTGTTTTGAAAATATGGAGTCTCTTTTCCCTCATTCACCCTACTCAAAGTCACTCTCAATAAATTGTCAAAGAGTCATGCTTGACTCGCTCAATGTGCGATGGTACCCAACTTGCCAAACAAAATATTACACTTAATTTTCCCAAGAAAGCGTAATCCTCGACTACTTGTCAAGGTGTTACTCTCATGTAAAGAAGTAAAAAGTAAATATTCTTCACCTTTTAAAAAATGAAGAGTGGTCACAAAAATTAAATAGGAAGAAAAACAAATTAAGAATAAACTATAAGTTTTAATTCTAAATAAGAAGATTATGCATTTATCAGAAAACTTTATTACTTAATTTTACTTTTTATACATAAGTTTTTTATTAGCAACATTATATAAGGACTAGTCTACTCGCTCCCTAAAAATTAACCTATTCCATAAATCTAAAAAAACATTAGTAGATATGACCTTAACTCTTTTTGATGATGCAGGATGATGTAACCACTAGACAAGAACTAAGTCAATACATATGGCTTTAGAGGTCTATATATTGACAACTCCTTGGGCTCCATCTCCAAAACCACCTAGAAAAATGTGGAGGCTTCATCATTCACTATGTCTAACTTCTATAGGACTTCAAACCTTCTCTCATACTTGACATAGTTACCAGTAAGCTCCTCCTCTAAGGCATGAAATCACCTAGTGTTAGCCTCCTAGCATTTGGGTAGAGGGATGAATTTCAAAGGGGTGGAGTTACAATGGGTGGAGCATTGATATATTCCAATATCGAGGACGTTGCACCTATTGTAAGCTTGGCCTTGACCTAAATAGTCAACATGGAAAAAAGGACTCACACAAATGTTAGTATGTGATTGCTCAATATGTCCTTCTTCAATAAAGTGGTCCGTATCATATAGAGTGAATGATCAAGATAGGAGGATTCAAACAACATATCATGGATGTCCAAATTCCTCCTATATAAGCCAAGTCCCCATTTAGTCAATGTCAACACCTATACCCGCTCGAAAGCTAACCTAGAAACTCACTTGTGGTTTGGTGGACCCTTGGCTCACTGAAGATTAAGTAAAGTCATTGCCTAAATATGAATTACCCTCAAATATAAGCCAAGTTTTTGACTGAGTTAGTGCATGTCAACACCTATAGCCACTTGACAGTTTACCTAAAAACTTGCTTGAGGTTTGGTGAACCCTTGGCTCACTCATGATTAATGAAAGGCACTTCCTAAATATGACTTACTAAAAATTAGAAAGGTGACTCTTCTTTGCTCTGTTAATCTCATGTAAATCTCTATCCTCCTTTAACATGGGGTTGTGAATCCTAGTAGGTTCCACTAGAGAGTGTGTCATTGACACCTTAGATATAGGAATCACCATTGCAAGAATAGTGCTCCCCACAACCAACATTTATGTGTTCCTTACAATGGGTAATCTCTTGTTTTTTTTTTTTTCAATTCAACAATATATTTATAGCACTCCACTTAGATTCCTTAGTTTTACCTAACGAAACTTCTATAGCCTTGTCTAACTATTCCTCCATAGCCTTAGTTGATTTACTCGGTCCAAACGGTTCCTTGTTCTTCTTCTTCTTCTTCTTGGTGGGCTGGTTGTGTATGTTCTCTTGCCTTGCATCTATATAGAAGGCTTTTCTTAGATTCTTAGTGTTTTCAGGATATCATCTCTTAGGGGAGTTAGTAGAAAAAACTCAAAGCAAAAGAAGACGAGTGAAACCACTGTAGAGATACTGCTATTTAGATCTAAAGTTGGTAGGAGGGCAAAATCAATGTTCTAATAAGAATTTTAAAAGACAGCACACCAGTCAAGGCAATAAGAAAAATAGAGTAGTAATTCTTATTTACTCTTCTTTTGTCTTTTGTTGAAGATAGTAAATAATTTTCTCCTTAATTTTTCTTATTCTTCTCATAAGTTTCTGTTCAAAGGAGAAAGTGAATGAAGGACTTAAATGTATGCCCATATATGCTCATGTAGGAAACTCATCAGTGTCAACATATTTCTTTTTTAAAGAGTTTGACTGAGAGGAACACATGTTTACTCGTTGCTACGAAAAACCATATAGCCACTTTTCACTCATTTGACTTACTATTCAACTATGGGAACACTCATTTATATACTCGCCCTAAATATTTCCTTTCGATGACACGCCCAAGGTACTAGCCTCTAAGGGCTTTCCTAAGGTACTCATCCTTAAGAATGCCCAAATTCTCTTTTGATTGCCTTGTTAGAAGAAAAGATGATAGGCATGGGGGCATTTGTATCCTACTAAGATCAATCAACATGTCTATGTCTATTTGTATCCATTATATCTTGTATTTTTTCCTTAATTTGTTTTAAGGTGTAACCTATCTTGTATGACTCATAATTCTACAAATATGGGTTAAGAGGTATACTATGGATATCATGCTATTTTCACTATTCATAGAGATCTCTGAGTTCTTTCCTTATTTTCGACTGTTACCATTTTTGTCACTTGGTTCTCTCATTCTAACTAACCAAACAAACTTGTAGGGTCAGGTATCACCTAGTAACCAATTTGGATCCAACATTTAAATCTATATTTATTATTTTTATGAGCAAAACTAGTTCTTATTTAAAAGTTAAAGAATAAAAAACAAATCTAATCTATATATATTCTTCTCTTCAATTTTTTTTTCTCATGTTAATTAAGAAAAAAATTAATTAATTTTTTATTTCCTTATAATTAAAAAAAAGTAAGCAAACTTAAATATAATTTTAAATATTAATGCGTCATACAAAGAAATATCTAACACTTTTCATCTCTTTTTTAAATACTTAAAAAAGAAAACACCTTAATTTTAAAATAAAGTTCTTTAAGTTTATACATTAAATATATACATCTATCAAATCCAAATTTTAGTACAAAATAATCATTTACACCCTTTCAAGCAATGCCCTTTATTTAAATTATGTGCGATCAATCACAAAATAAGTGACTCAAGTTAATGACATAAAAACTACTACTCTGAAAAATGAATAACTGATCATTTAACTCATAATCAATACTTAATAAGATTTTCAAAAAGTTAACACAGAACTAAATAAAAAATTAATAGGTACATAGTTATAATTATAATAAAAATCAATTTATTTTCGATATCATTTATTATTATTTTTTTAGTATTAAGTACAGCAATCATAATAATGGTAGTTGTAAGTTTGTTCGACATTGACTTAATCACATGAGATAAAGCAAATCAACCACTCAATCCCTTTCCATTAGCAAAGAAATTTTTTATTTTTTTCAATAATAATAAAAAGTTATTTAATATGCATAATTTTTTTATTAATGCAGCATAAAATTTCATGCATATTCAATAACTTTTAATCATTACGTTTAAAAAAAATTTAAAAGATTTCTTACAAAAATCCGTTAGTTGAACCAAAACAATAAAGATTTATGCATAATTGCCACCAACCACTAGTTAGCCTCTACTTGAGGTCTAGTGGGTTGAAAACCAGGGGAGGAGGTCCGCCGCAATCCGGCTTTCCACGGAGGCGCGCTGCTCCTCAGCCAACAACGGCGTCCTACAGAGTGGGCAGGTCGGATTGCTCCCTCTAATCCAACCGTGCAAACACTCACTGTGAAACAGGTGGTAGCATCCTAGCCGTCGCACCCTCTCCCCTGTCCTAATCCCACACAGGCAAACCGCGCATTCGGCTTCCTCTTCGCCCTCGCTGATGTGATTATACGGTCGGCAGGCTTTCAGCTGCTCGGCGGCCACGGGGGAGGAATAACCGGTGGCTTGTAGTCTTGGGGCGGCAGGGCGGTGGAGGTGTAGAGAGCGGAGGAAGGAGAGCCATGCTGAGGCGACGGTGACTAGGAGGATGAGTATGGAGCCGCCGGAGAGGTCGCAGAGGTGGTTAGAGAGGCCCATCTTTGGCTTTTGCTGGTTGTGAGCTTAAAGGGAAAATTTGCGTGGGTTTTATGGAGAAAAGGGGCAGCGGACAGCGGTTGTGATTAATCGTGTGCAAGTGGCCATGTGAGTGTTCCAATATGGTGATGGCTACGGTCTTTGTTTACTTTTATTTTGGTATTATTAATGATTTTTTTTTTTTTAGAAAATTAGGGGCAAAAGCTCTTTTCATTGATAATTAAAAACTAGTTACATGTGTAGGGAAAATAAAGAAAGCTAGGTGAAAGAAATCCACCATATAAAGACTAAGAACCAAAATTTAACACATGTCCAAAACTGAACAAAAAAAGTTGGATTCTAAAGTAGTTGGGCTCAGTATCAAAATCAATTGTCGAAGCCAGAGCAAAAATCCCGGTTGCAGGCAATGCCATCTAGAATAAACAGGTTGCAATCGTCTACCCTCCAGGGAATGGCAGGGGCAATTGGGCATCATCGCCCCCAGATCCAACATATACCAGTCCTGAAGCCAAAAGACCAAAACCAGAGCCAATATCCGAAGCAGAGTGCAGCAGGCAGAGAAAATCATGAAAATCCGAGAACATAAAAACATAACATAAGCTGCAAAAGTTATATATCCCTCCAGTTTCATATCTTTGAGTGAATGGCCGTTTTAATCTTCAGACATGGCAAATCTCCTCTCATTTCTTTCACGCCAAACATAGTAAGTAGTGTAGCATATAGTAAGAACATAAATTCTCTTAGTAAGGGAAGAGAAATTGGGGTTATCAGTAACCCAATCAAAATGCTATAGCATATTAGGCCTAAGCAAAATAGTGGCACTATCCAGAACAAGGAATGTAATAATAGCGTGATTAAAGGAACAATCAAAAAATAAATGTGCTGAATTTTCAGGATAGCTTTGACAAAAAGAGCAGTAAATATCCACACCAATGTTCCTTTTGTTAAGTTCCCAAGCAATTTTAAGACCTCCCACAAGAGTAAGCCAAGTAAAAACTGAATATCTCAGAATATTTCTTTTGTGCCAAACAAAGCCAGACCAAGAACACAGAGGTAGCAGCTTGTAAAATCATTTACAAAATCAGGGAATTTAGCTTTCCTGTTACTTCCCCAAACCAAGCAATTAGCCTGGCAATCAGAAATGCTGGCACAGTTTATAGAATTTACCAAATCAATGGGTAAGCCTAAAGGTTGCTGCCATACCCCATCAGCAATGAAATTGCCTACCACATGCTTACCAAAATTGATACAGGATGGATATAAATTCACAAGCCGAGTGTTGTTGCACCAGTAGTCCCAAACAAAAGAGAAATGAGATGAGGGGGAAATATTGTAGCTCCAATTTTCTTTAGAAGAATGAGCAGTTAAGCATATAGTTTTCCACATTTTAGAAGCCTTAGAATCAGGCGGCTTCCAAGGAGAAGAATAATTCATTAACAACCAATCAGTAAGAGGGGACTCACGGGTGTAAATCCTAAGTATTAAGGAACAATTAAAAGCATATTGGAGAGCAGAGATGCTAGGAAGCCCAAGCCCCCCCCTATCTTTAGGCTTGCAGACAGTGTCCCAGGCTACCAAATGTAACTTATTAGTAGCAGACAGATCTCCAAAAATTAAAAACTTAGGAGCAGCTTTTCTAAAAAATTTCATAACAGCCTTTGGTAAAATTACTCCCCTAATCCAATAGGCTTTGGAGTTTAACATAGTTTATTTGAGATACTACAATCTTCCAGCCAAAGATAACAGACTAGCATTCCATCCAGATAATTTCTTAGTAATGTCTTCCATGAGAGGGGGAAAATAAGCTATTTTAAGCCTCTTAAAAGATATAGGAATACCAAGATAGGTAGTGATATCTTTGGGAGCCAAGATAAGAGCCTTACAGATCAAATCAACATTCACAAAGTGTTTGGGAAGCATGATGGAGCTTTATCAAGGTTCATATGAAGACCAGAGACATTAGAAAAATAGTTAATAATATGGTTAAGGTGCCTACAATTATTGAGAGAAGCTTCACCAAAAACAAGTAAATCATCAGCATAAAGAAGATGACTAATCTTAAAGTTATCAAAATTAGCTCCCACAAAAGGTTGTTGGTCAATAAGGGAAGAGAATGCATCCATCACTATACAGAAAAGATACGGGCTTAAAGGGCATCCCTGCATTAAGCCAGCCGAGGAGGGAAAGTAGCCCTCAAGAGCTCCTTTAATCACAATAGAGAAATTGACGTCAGAGATGCAAGCCTTAATCCAGGAAATAAATAAGCGGGGGATACCTTTCTGAACAAGTCTAGCCAAGACAAAATCCCTAAAGACTGTATCAAAAGCCTTACGGATATCATACTTTGCACAGAAGATGTTTTTCTTTCCATTTTTAGCATAAGAAAGAAGTTCTTGGGCAAGAATAATGTTATCAGTGGATATTCTGCCATTAATAAAACAAGATTGGGTCTCCATAACTATCAAAGGCGTGATGGGCCTTAGCCTAGTAGCCAGAATTTTGGAGACAATCTTATAAATCACATTACAAAGAGCAATATGCATGAAATCAGCAAATGAGGAGGCATGTTTGGTCTTGGGAATGAGTGCTAAAGCCGTGGCTTTGATGCCAGGAGCTATAGAGCCATTGACAAAAAAGAATTTAAGATCCTTACAAACCCAAGGACCTATAATGTGCCAGCTACGTTTGTAGAAATGGTAATTGAAACCATCAGGGCCCGGGGAAGAGGAGGCAGCACCATCAAAAACGGATTGCCTAATTTCATCATCAGTAACAGGGAAAATAAGAGAATCAGCAAGACGAGGTTGCAGAGTGTTACCAGAGGGAAAAAGTTCCATATTCAAATCCTCAATAGGGGGAGGATTAAAAAGCTTATGAAAATGATTAATAATATTAGAAATAACATCAGGTCTTGAGAGATTAGAAGAAGTCCCCAAGTTAATCACAGCATTACTATAAGCCTTTCTACGCTGAATTTTAGCATACATAAACTTAAGATTGTCTTCTCCCTGAGATAGCCACGAGGCCTTAGCACGCTGGATAATCCAAGAGGAATGAAGAGAGGAAGCTTTAGAAATATTGTAGTTGATACTCTTTAGTTTCCTAATCAGATCATCATTTTAAAGATCCAAATTAATCTGGTCTAGATATTCAAGTTGTCTGCGGTGTAAAGAGTCCAGCTGAATTTGAATGGTATTGGAATTAGCCCAGGATTCAAGTTTAATGCGACTTTTAAAACGTCTAAGCTTGGAGCAAAAATCAGCCATAGGATTACCAATAGGTTTAGCAGAAAAAACCTCCAGCAAAATAAAGCAATAACCATCAAGATGAGTCCAGAAGTTCTTGAAAAGGAATCTATGATGCAGGGAGACAGCATCTGAGGAGTGGATGAATAAGGGACAATGATCTGAGCAAGAAGGAGCTTGCACATAATAGTAGGAGTTAGGAAAAGTTGAAGCCCACAAATAATTATTCAAAACTCTGTCTAATTTAATGTGTATTGGTTTGCTTTGTCGCTGATTAAACCAGGTATAGGACATTTGCAACAGAGTATAAATCCGCAAGGTTGGCATAAAAAATGACAGAGTTCAATTCTCCCAGCTGACGGTGAGACAAGGGATTGCCACCCGATTTATCAGAAGCTAACCTACAGCAATTGAAGTCTCCCATAATGATCTAGAGAGTAGTTTGAGAAGCAGCATAGTTGCGAAGAAAATCCCAGAGAGAAGATCTACTCTCTCTATCATTTTCAGCATAGATGACCGTTAAAGTAAAAGAGGGGTAACCATCTCTATCCACAAGCCCCAATATATTATTAATGAAGTATTATGACTGAAAGATAAAATTTGATAAATAATTATATTTGAAGTTATCATTGAGGATTCCTCAATATAAGAGAGCCTGCATTGGGTAATCGTATTAACACCCAACCATGTAGGGGCGGCTAAATTAAAATAGTTGTGTTTGTCGTCTCATTTTGAAAGGTTAGAATACATTAAAATAATTATGTTTAACATCTCATTAATGAAGCTAAAAAGAGTTATAAGATCAAAATTAAGAATGCAAATAACATTAAAAAAAATAAAAAGAATGAAAATAATATGACCCTTAAAGCTTAGAAGACAAATATTTGCCAAAGGCGGTCTTCGTTTGGGGGCGAGAGAGGAGCGAAAGGCAAAACGAAAGCCGTGCTCGAGATCTTGAGTCGTGAGTCGAGTCGCGAGAGGGGAGCAAAGAACAAAATGAACCACTGATGCTTTTCATGTGTCCAAAAAAAAGATATGGTGGCTTCTATGGATTAATAAATAACTTTCAAAATTACAAAAATTAAAGCATATTTCCTCATTGACAAACTTCTGTTAGGCCACCAAAACTTTAAAAATTTGAGCATGTTTCCTTTGTTAAGACACAAAAAATTAGAACATGTTTCATCATTTTGTACATCCATAATAGAAATTCATTCCTTCCTCCCTCTTTTATTATTTTACCCCATTAGTCTTTCTCTCTCAACAGCAGAAGTAGATTTTCTCTCTCAACAGCTAAAGCATTGCATGGTATCAGTAGAAGATGGATTGAAGACTTGAAATGGAACAAATCTTTAATAAATAAAATGAAAGATAACTTTACTAAATTTAATAAATTATTTTTACCTAATTATGAAAACTTCTTAAAATTAAATGGTATTATATATATATATATATATATATATATATATATATATATATATATATATATATATATATATATATATATATATATATATATATATATATATATATATATATATATCAAATTAACTTCTCCAAATTTATCCACTAAAAGTTTGTGTTATATTCAATGCGGCATATGCTACATAGATTATTTATCATGAATACTTAAAAATACATTGAGCCTTATTGCCTGACCGGATATTAATTTTTTTTTTTACAGTAAGGTCAATTAAGGCAGACTCACACACACATCGCATACTAAAAACTCGAATTCAAAATCTCTTAGTTGATAGCCTAAGCTCTCAACCAAACAGACAAAGATGAGTTTTTGAACTGATATTAACAATACTTAATTTACAGTTTACAGAACAGAAAAAATGCCTAAATATCTTAAAACCAAGTCAATAGCAAATAATGCAAGAATGGACAGATCCCCCATCGATCAGTTCAAGGTGAGCATCGAATTGTGGGCAAATGTTAATCCTAAAAACAAAATAAATTTGTATGAGAGGTATATATATTCTATTAGAGTATCAGACAAAAATCATTTGATTAATAATGTGGAATCTAGTATCACTTCTACAAAAATTTATCTATTAAAAATATACGAACCCATTCATATAATTCCCTAAGTGCTTATTTCAATCATTTTAGTACCTTTTTTCAATTTATAAATATGATCAACAAAAAATGTATTCTCAAATTCTAGTGGTTTCTCAGCATATACATCTTGTTTGATAACTTTATTTAGAAAAATATTTTTTACATCTATTTGATACATATTGAGTCCTCTAACATATGCAAATACTAACAATTCTTAATGGCCTCTAATTTTTCAACTCGAGCAAGTGTTTTCTCAATGCTTATTTGTTCTGCACTACAGGAAAATATGGTTTTAACGGCAGACTGAATACGCCATTAACGTAAAAATTTCGACATAAAATTACGTTTCTGTCGCATTTTCATCGGATTTCCATACAACAGTAATTTGCACTTCAGTAAAAAATTTCTGGTGCAAATAGTATGCTGGAAACCTTTCCGACGTACTTTTCGGTGCACAACCGGTGAAAAAGTAGATGGTTGTTACGTCGCTTCATCTACAAATATTTCGACGTTAAATACACTGGTACTTCCAATGTAAAAATACGCTAGAAATTTTGACGGAACTAACCTCACTAAATTCGCCAAAAACAAAACGACGAAGATAACCGCGCATTTTCCGTTGGAAAGGCTGGCGTATAAATACGCCGGTAAGCTATACAGAATTCATTGTATCGTCATTTCCGATGGATTACTGTCTACTCTCCTTCTAACCACAATGGCTCAATTATGTTCTTCCTATAATTATCATCGTTTTATGTGCCCAAACCATCTAAGGCGACTCTCTCTAATGTTTTTTTCCAATGGAGCTTCTCCAACCTTATCACGTATATGCTCAGTTCGGATCCTATCTCTAAGGGTAAAACCACTCATCCACCTGAGTACCCTCATCTTTGCAACACAATAAACAATAGATCCAAGATATCTAAAACAGGTACTCTTATTAATGACTTGCTCGCCCAAAGTTACAATCCCCTCACTAGGTCTAGTACTTCAACTATCTCTGCGGCGACGCTGGAGAGCATAAACCCTAAATGAAATGGCGGAAATGAATAATAAGGCAGACGGGCTCGGGAGAGAAATAGGGCTTCAACCGATGATTTTTTTAGCGGATAAGCGGCTGGTGATGTTTCCGACATCTTTTTTGACGGTACATTTCGTTGTGTTTAAAATTAACTAGTGTAATATCCATCAGTTCGTACGCCTGAAATTATTGGTGTACAATACGTCACATTATACTATGTGCTAACAAATTATGACATCTATAACGATGGAAAATGAATCAGAAATTTACCGGCGTACTATATGTTGTAAATTCGCCGTAATACTACCATCGCATAAAACGACGGTAAAAATGCCATAATTTTCGGCGTATATTTATTCGCCTGAAGCTCTGACGGTAATTGCAAGTTTTCCTTTTGTATTGTTTGATCATACATATTTTTACCAATTTTATCTTCTTTCTTACTACAAATCTAAAGTCTTTTAACTTATTTTTGAATACCCATTTAATTCACACTCCTACTAGAATGTTTATATAATAATCATCATATATCATTTATAACAAATTGATTTTGTTCTTCTTGGATATCTATAATCCAAAAATAAGTTGTTAAGGCCTCATCTATATTAGTTGG